>VKOC01030208.1:0-11656 GCA_009364415.1 Spea multiplicata
ATGACGTCATCCCTGCGCTCGGCATTAATAGCCGGCGCGTAGTGATTGGAGAGCAGGGAAGCCGAGGTCTGAAGTGCCAGACCTCGGGCTTCCCTGCTCCCTCATCACTACGCGCCGGCAATTGATGCAGGGCGCCGGGACATGACGTCATCCCTGCGCTCGGCATCAATAGCCGGCGCGTAGTGATTAGAGAGCAGGGAAGCCGAGGTCTGAAGTGCCAGACCTCGGGCTTCCCTGCTCCCTCATCAATACGCGCCGGCAATTGATGCCGAGCGCCGGGACATGACGGCATCCCTGCGCTCGGCATCAATAGCCGGCGCGTAGTGATTAGAGAGCAGGGAAGCCGAGGTCTGAAGTGCCAGACCTCGGGCTTCCCTGCTCCCTCATCACTACGCGCCGGCAATTGATGCCGGGCGCCGGGACATGACGGCATCCCTGCGCTCGGCATCAATAGCCGGCGCGTAGTGATTATAGAGATTGGTGGCTTCGTGGGAACCTCCGGCGTGGTAAGTACCCGGCGTATAAGACGACCCCCCATTTTTTAAAAGATTTTTTGGGGTTAAAAAGTCGTCTTATACGCCGGAATATACGGTAAGAACAAACTGGGCAGAACATAAGGAAAATCCCTGCACTAGAACCACGCTAAGTGTAAAATCGAATCTTTTGTTTTATCTTTGAAGCTGACCTGGAAAATTGGAAACAGTGGTTTGTAAGACACGCTAATACTACATTCACCCTTCAGTTTGCTATAGCCTGTATTTAGAATAGACCAGTATTCATCTCAACTGCTGTCTTTGACAGTCTAGGGTTACCAGGCTAGAGTTAGTGGTGCCTGGGTACAGTATTTCTTCAGCCCCCCATAACTAAAACATGCACATAAAATAATACATAAACATGTTTTAACATTCGTTCACCATACCCCCACAAACATACACTTACGCATACATACACTTACACATACATACATGCACTTTAACACCATACACAAAAATCCATACACGCTGTAACAAAGTGTATGGGAGAGTTGTGGATGAGAGGTATTTAGGACCCACAATCCTCCATAGCCTCTACCCTCTGCCCTGATCTTAATCTGCTGGTGCAATTGCTTAACATCCCAGGCTCCACCTGGGGTTGTTGCCCAGTATGAAATCTGACCTGCTGGGAGCAGCACAGCTAAGATAATGCTAAAGGTTGGTGAAACCTGTGTTTATTTTGCTAGTTTTGTTAGTTTACTACCTTGGGAATAGAAAGGGACATCATTTAAGTCTAGTAAGTGCTCAAATTGAGCTAGACCACCTGTTAACCTCTCCACGCCACTGTCCTTACTATGATGCAATATCCCAGCACTCCACCTTAAAAGGAGCAGAAGGAAGAAAACAACAGCACTCCACAATGTTAATGGGGCGGCAGGGGGGATCAGTGACCTCCCTTTTAACCACCCCGTAATGCAACAAAGAGGCTGTTGTCCCCTTGGACCTGCCGCTTTAGGCCTAGTCCAGAATATGTCACTGCACCCAGTGCACTGCACGTCTCTCCTATCATCACTGCAGCTTGCCACCTCCTATTTACCTTGGATACCTTGTTTACGGGGCACCTGGGTGTATAAGCATGCCCCGGGGGGTTACTCTATAGTGCTTTTTGTAGCTTATTTTATAACTGGTACAAGAAAAATGAAAGTTATTGTTATTGCATGTTGAAATTCATTTCCTTTTTTTTTTCTTTTTAACAAAATTGCTAATGCAAATGTATAGTGCATTTACAGCTAGGAATCGCACAAACACTTTTATGGCTAATAGGCCTCCCCCTTTTAAAACTTGAATCCCATGTACTAGAAATTCTAAGTCATATATATATATATATACACATATACGTACATACATATATTTTTACTATACCTTCGTCAGTAAATGCTGTTTAGTGTTATCTCTTGCTAAGATGACACTACTACTCTTTTTGGAAACAAATATGTTTCAGTAAAGCTAGACATTCTTAATATGTCCTCCGCTATTATGTGAACTAATACAATTATGGTTCAAAACAAGCATTTTGGAATTCAATATATGCTTGCTAGTTTAGGGGAAGGAAGTAATATTTGAAAATGCACAACTATACAAAATATTACATCACGTGATAATGACAGGCTAAATGGGTACTATATATTTACAGGGCCCACTTCTCGTTCTGTATCAGTATTAGCGTGTGTGAATCTTATTGTCAGCTTGTACATTGTCTATTTTAATCTTATTGTTCATTTTCACTGTCCCCCTATTATAATAGCGCTAGGAAATCTGCTGGCGCTCTACAAATAGCGGTAATGTAACCAACTTCTTTGCCATTTAGACTAATACCATGAAATTCCTACACTCTATTGGTCTGTCCAAAAAAGTACGGTACATCTAATCTGTAACAATATTCTGTTCGGCGGCTATATATTTTAAATACGTTGAGCTGGATTCTATTATCGTTGGTAAATGATACATACTGTATCTCTCTGTTTCTGTTATAGTGTATGAGACGTCTGGCGATAAAACCAGTATCAATTTATCACAAACATTACAATACAGGGAAACGCTGGCCACAAAGGATCAGGAAATAGTAGCTGTGTTATATTATCTAACTCCTTTTAATATGTATACTGAATATTTTTGTTGTATATTTTCATTCTCAATATGACTCGCAGACACAAACAGCAAAATATCAGCATGTCATATTCTTGTAATGACAAACTCATTGTGTTTCAACAAAGGCAGTTTTGCATATAATTCCAAAGCTCATCTCCAAACACTTTATAGTGCTAGTATAAAGCACTGTAAGACGCCATTAGCACCGTCGATGCTTTTAAGCAATATTAAAGGGGCGGTTATGCCCATATTTTATTTTTTTCATGTAAAAAGCAAACTGTTTTTGGTAAAGCATACTGAATTGCAGTACTTAGTGGCATCGCATCTTCTGTGTGCTTGTGCACATGGATTTGTAGTGTGCGTTATTGTGGGCAATGTATGATGGCATGGAGATTAAGATTAAGTTTCACTGGTACATTTCCTAGCCAAGTGGCATGCACTTTTCAAAGTACTAGATGCGCTTCCAACAATTCCATTATAAAAACCCCTTGATTATTATTAAAATGACTGGCACACTTCTATTTAAACACAATAGTTGTAATGTAAATGTAATTTTTTATGTATGTGCCTAAAATACCTAAAATGAACTGCCGCCATGCATTATTCTTCTTGAATACTTTCCAGTGTATGAAACATGAATTATAGTGTGATTACAATGTAGTTCATGGTTTAAACGGAACCTTATCAGTAAACAGTGGTTTAATAAAAGGATGTCATAAAGCAATGTCAGTGATGGTTCCAACTCATGTCATTCCAACCCCACGGCTGGATATATACTGCCGCAGTGTCAACATTTACTGAAACTAGGTAATTATGTACTCCTACAAGCAGGCTTTCCAATCAATACAACTTTTAAAGATAATAAACCTGGCACTTACAATTGCTATAAAACCAGACAACATGACTAGCAGCCGTTTAAAAAGTACAATATACTAAAATATGCTTCATGATACATTAATTTTATGTTATAATGCATAGTTTGGGTATTTTCCTTTGCTGTTACTTTTGTAATACCCTTTAAGCAGCAATCTATCAAGCTCTACAGAACCTGTCAGTACTGCATAAATAAACACTGATAAGTAATTACTGTAAAACCAGTTGGACTAGTTAGCAACACGCTTAGGACATTTAGGATCTGATATAGTGTTTATAAAAGGCAACCATTATAGTTGATACTATTAAACTCTGTTACTGCTGCCGCCATTAACATATGGTAAGTTTCGGAAAAAATCGAAGCAATAACTCCATAGCATTGAAACAATTTTCCTGGAAATCTTGTTTATCTCTTGGGCGCTACTGAAGAGTGTATTCTGAACTACTGAAGTAGAAGTATCAGTTCCACTCCATGCCTGCCACATATTATAGATCCCTCTGCAAGGAGGCCAGTAGTTAAGTTGTCTACCTGCTTATGTACATGTTTCCTCTTCAAAACCTCTCAAGTGTAATAATATTGTCAAGTGGTTATCTTACTATTTAACAACCCAGTACCCAACCACGGCTTACCAGGAAAACCCTCAGTAAAATCCGAAAAGAACAAGCAAAATGAAACGGCTGGCGGCTTATCTTCACAACTAGCTTATAACACACAATATATTTCCAAAATTGGGGTATAACTTTAGCTATAACTTTGCTGCCATGCAGTTCTTGTATCATGTGCCTATTCTTTCAGTTCTCGAATTTAGATCTTTCTCCGTAGTACTGGCCGTTGCCCTTTAACTGTATGCAGTGCCAAACATTATTAGGTACATTGCAAAGCAAGGAGTTAAGGGAGACCTGCAGAATCATCGCACCTACCGCTTGGTATGTCCATTACATTTGCAAGACGTTGATAAATTACCCTATTACTCTTAAACTGTATAGAAGGAGCACTACTCAGATAAGACTGGAATTATCACACAAACCACATTGACATATTATTTAGATCTTACTCACATCTTGGTCAGTTCCTGTGGACTCATTCTATATATTTTTTTTCATTCACACTGTGGTGGGGAGGACTTTGCCTTATTGTCAGCGAAAGCAATGGAGTGTGACATTGGCTCTGTATTAAGACGTTCCAGAAATTGGTAAGGAGGGTAAACTGCTTACATGCAACTATCCAAAGCGTAGCAAAACCAGAATAATGATTTAAAGAAACAGTAAAGTCTCACGCCAATCCTTACAACACAAAGGGTTCCAAAGGCTGTCAGAATTCCAAACAGCTGAGAAAGTCTAACTATACCTTTAAACATAACTGTCAGTTACCTTCATGATTAAGTCAAGGGAATTACAATACTGATTATATGGAAGCAATGAACAAGCTGTGAACGTGAAAATCAGTTATGTAAAGGAAGTCTTATGGAAAAATAAATTGTTTTCTTTGAGCATTAAATATAGTGCTGTAAATAGCAATGTGTCAACACTGAAAAAACCTTGGTTTGATTTCCTATTGTTCCAAAAAACTGATTTACACCCCTACAGGCTGCCATTATTGTCACGCATTTGACGTTGTGGGTGACTTTCCCTACTCAAACACCACAATAAGCTAATTCTTTATGGCAATGCTAATGAAGTCCTGCTCATCTAATTAAATCTTCTACAGACTTTCATTAGTCAGTGTGTCACAGTCTGGGTGATTAAGACTGAGCTATTTCATTGTTAACCACATGGCAGTACTGTAAAGAGTCAGAGTGTCTGTCGAAGATAATGCGGCTAGGACACATTACATTATGTAAAAACTAGCACTGTTAAAACAGAAAACACTTTTTTTATATCTTGAAAAACATGTTAATATGATATTAGTAGCAAAATAATTTGGTGGAAGTTACCCTGTAATACAGCTAAACATAAAGTATGTATCTATTTATCTTTCTATCTTTACACATTTATGTTTAAAGGTTTGGGGTCACCTAGAAATGCCCTTGTTTTTGAAAGAGAAGCAAATTGTTCATTAAAATACAGAAATACAGGGTAGACGTTAATGGAGTAAATGACTATTGTAGCTGGAAACTGTTGATCTTAATGGAATATCTTCATAGCCATACAGAGGCTCTTTATCGGCAACCATCACTCCTGAGTTCCAATGGCAAGTTGTGTTTGTTAAGAGGCTAATGGGTCTTTGAAAAACCATTTTGCAACTATGTTACAGCTAGGATTGTCCTTGTTTTCCTTGAAAAAAGCCAAGCGGCCCCAAAGTTTTGAATAGTAGTGTGCATGTATACATGTTTTTGACCATCAGTCACAAGTCACATACACACAATATGACCAAAATCAAGCACATAGGCAGCCATCTTCATAGACAAACATTTGCAGTAGAATGTTTTTCTTTTACTGAAGAGCTCAGTGACTTTATACAGGGCACTGTCATAGGATGCCACTTGTGCCATAAGTCAGTTCATGAAATGAATGCCTCTTAGATCTGCCCCTGTCCACTGTAAGTGCTGTAAGAAGCATCTAGGAATAACAAGAGCTCAGCCACGAAGAGGTAGACCACTTACAGAGTTGACTTGATGAGTGCCGAAACACTTAAAAAATTGCCTGCCCTCTGTAGCATCACTCACTGCAGATTTCCAAACCGCCTCTGGAAGCAACGCACAGTCGGGGGCTTCATGAAATGGATTTTACACAAGCCAAAGATCGCTATGCAATGCCAAGCGTTGGCAGAGTATTGTAAAGTACATCACCACGGGACTCTGGAGCGGTGGAAACGTGGAGCGGTGAATCAAGCTTCACTATCTGGAATCTGGGCTCAGTGCATACCAGGAGAACGCAAAGAGCCGACTGTAAAGTTTGATGGAGGACGGATAATGGTCTTGGGCTGTTTTTCAGAGTTTGAGCCCCTTAGTTCCAATGAACGCTATTGTTAATGCTACAGCATAATACAAGAACATTTTACACAACTGTATGCTTCCAACTTTGTGGTGCCTTTGTGGAGTCCAACGCTAGTATTATCCCAGAAGCCTGCTGGTGCAAATGGGGCAACTTACCAATACCTGTAAAGCCCAATTCATATCAGTGCCAGTCTTGCATGAAAAACTTTCAACCTTGTCTCTTAGTAAAGGACAATTAAATCAGTGAAAGGAAATATTTTAGTGAATAAATACTATATAATTGGAAGGCTTGCTGAATTTGTAATACAAGAGAGGCTCTGAACGGCTACAATCCATTGTCACAATCCTGGGCTGCCTATTCATAGTCTAATTTACTGTCAACCTGCATTTCTGTTATGTAAATCCTGCCATTAAAACTGAACGTCGCTGCAGTTGGCGGCATTACAGGAAACCTACCGTCGACCTGTTGTATAATCATATTCATGAAGCCTAAAGCACTTTACTGTATTTAACGTTTCTCAAACACACTAGCCATGTTGCAGAATAAAACATGTACTGGTTTAATTCTTGGGATTTTTAGTTGAACAAGAGCCAGATTCTTCAGTTTCATGAATCCACCATAATTTAACAGAATGTTCTCTCACTATGCAGCAAAACCAAAGAAGAGGTGGTTGTAACATCATAAAATAACATACTGTTCGGATTTATTTTACCTGTGGATTTCTAGGATAGCTATGTATGAGCCGTATTGCAAAACAGTCACCGTTTATTCATTTTATGCAATACATTGCTGTATTCTCCTTATTAATAGGATGTGTTTTTCAAGAAAGGCACATGCCTCCATCCATTATATTTCACAGAGTAGTATGTAGTTAGCATAACAAGCATGCTCATCAAAAGAATATACAACTATTTGCAAAATGGTTTGTAAGAAATAAATGAAAAAAAAACATGTTTTACACTTAAAACCTGTACTCCCACAGGCTTAAATAGTAAAGTCACGTAAAATGGTGATTTAAAATATGTAAGAAATAAATTATTACTGAAAAGACGGGCTATATACTTTAAACCTGTTCTCCCACAAGTAGAAAAAGCAAGGTCATGTAAGATGGTGATTTAATTAACTACAGAGTTACATAAACCCCAGATCTGAATACTTAAATAGGTAAGTCTTATAGATAAGTGATAAAATCTGGGAAGGGTTTTATAAACCCAGGTGCAAAAATCTCAGCATTTCTGTATTCAATTGCTAATGCACATACTGTACTAATAAAACAGTCTTCCATTGATTCACTAGAGGTTGGGCAAGCTAAACATGGTGCGGATTGACCTATGGCCAAGCTAGACTGCAGGCCCAGCTCCACAAAAGCTGCAGAAGAACCAAGCTAAAGTTGCCCACTACGGGAGGAAGGTGTCTTATGAAGATCAGCCCTGGTGTACATGGTCCCCTTAAACTGAGCCAGGAGTTGGGCTTGAGTATGTGCTGACTTGTCCAATATGCACCACCAATGTAGCACCCTGGTAATTCCTCTGCCTCACTACCCTTAGTAATGACACTTTAATCCTAACTTTCTCCACTAAACCACTTGTAGATGACAATAACATTTTACCTAAAGGCCATAACTGCTTTGTAGAGGGGGTGAAATGCCCCTGCATAATGGATAGTTAATATGGTGAGATAATCAGATATTTTGTAGGGCCAACAAAACACTTCCCTTCTCACAAGACAATCTTGCTGGACTCATCCTCATTCATAATTGCAGCTGTGAAATAATGAAGGCCATTACATACTTCAGTAATGGGAAAACAACAGGCTATATATATATTTGGTCTGATTTTGTTAAATGTACAGTGTTTGGCTCGTTGTATAAAGTCATTATTATATAGTACTAAAAGCTAAATTCAGTCACTTTACAGATATTTTATTTTATTATCATGTTACAAGTATTTCTCTTTTTTTATGAGGATTTAGATCTAAAAAAAACACTAGTTCATTTTTAATGAACAAAAAGTGTGTAAAAATATGCCTCTTTCATGAGGAAATCCAGGCCAGGATAAATGGCAGCCCTCATCAAACACAGTCAAGTGTTTGATATTGGTCAGTACATCTGGACCTAGGAAGAAACACAGTACTAAAAATATGATTATAAATGTGAAGGTCAAAACTGCCACACTATTTAGGTTTTAATGAAAGGATCACATATGTAGAGTAAAAGGTTGAAATCTAGCACATAATCATATCTGAAGAACCTACGGTAGCTCAAATGATGTCAAAAGTAAAATCCAGGACTATTTGTTACGTTTTTGTGCATTTCGCCTCATGCAAAATGGTGCATGCATACACTATATGGACAAAAGTTTTGGGACACCTGACCATTACACCAACAGGGACTTTGATTCTAAATACAGACATTAATATGAAGCTGCCGCCCCCCCCCTTTGCAGCAAAACAGCTTCTACTTTTCTGGGAAGGCTTTCCACAAGATTTTGGAGAGTTTCTGTGGGAATTTTTGCCCATTCATCCAGTAGAACATTTGTGAGGCACTGAGGCACTGATGTTGGATGAGAAGATCTGGCTCGCAATATCAATTCCAGTTCATCCCAAAGTTTGTTCGATGATGGGGTTGACGTCAGGGCTCTGTGCAGGACAGTCAAGTTCTTCCACACAAAACTCAACCAACTATGTCTTTATAGATCTTGCTTTGTGTACTGGGGCACCCCCATGCTGGAATACAAAAGGTCCTTCCCCAAACTGTTCCCACAAAGTTAAAAGCATAGTATTGTCCAAAATGTCTTGATATGCTGAAGGGGACATACCAAGACATTTGGGACAATGCTATGACCTCTGACCTCACACCATGCACAGTCGTACAATTTACATATTTGTTGGAAAATTTTGGACTACTACCATATGCTTTTTTTTATTTTTTTGTGTGTTTTACTTGTAGTTCAGCATAAACCACCTGGGTGTCTAGTGTAACAAAGACGTTATCATGATCGCTGCCCTAAGTCTTTCTTTTATGTATCACCTACGTTTGTTTTGGATACGCTTTTCAGGATTTATTAACATGTACAATGCTCTTTGCCTCGACGCATAATGATTTCTACAGCTGACTATTCTTTATACGTCGGTGGAAATGTATCACTTTTCTGCTGGTGACTAATTAGTACCAAGACGCAGTAGAGGTTAACACAATCTATTTATTGTTTCTATTTGAGTATTTGGTTCCCACTCTGTGCCATGCATGTTTTTAACACACTTCGCATGTGAGTCATTATAAATGTGCTTTTGCTAATTTATTATGGAATTATGTGTGAATCTTTTCCCCACATTTCCAGTAGAAGTTCAGTCAGGCTAGGGGAGTGTAAATAATTAGCAAAACGCAAATATTTATTATTCGTGATAGAAAGATTTATTCAGTCCCATGAGTCTACAGAAACAGGAAATCTGCCTCTTTTCTGTCCTGGTTTTTACGGTCAATGTATAATTTGGTGACTAGATCTTCATAACAAAGAAATGAATGCTTGGGGAGTCTGCAGGAGAGTTGCGTACATTGGAATTCTCCAGGTTTAATTATGAGACACCAGACAAAGCCCTGCTTCTCTGGGTCTCTGGGCAGAGGAGTGTTGTTTGGTCTAAGCCCACTTTCACACACTTCCCTCCATTTCACCACCTACTAAAGGCTATTTGGGGCTAGCCATGTGCCTGCGCAAAGCCACTTCCCCTGAAGGGTAAGAGTTCCAAGTAGCCTACCCTGGGAAGTCCTCAGGTATACTCGTTGCTCTTGGGAATTAGGCTAGCATTCTGATCAAAGTTGCCCTTTGACAGTTATTTAAATACATTTATGGTGTCCTGACAGTGACAGTCCATGACAGTAGGTATCAGGGGTGTTGGAAGGCACATGCAAGGACAGGATTTTTTAATTATAGCCTTACCTTAGGTAGAAGCTGCAGATCCAAAGGCGCTCTGCACCTTCTCTGTGATGTGACGATTCCCGACACTGACTGGCTGCTTGAAGCAGCAAATTAGTAGCAGGAAGAGGCTCCTTTTGAAATCAACAGGAGTGATTTCTTATACGGATTTCTTACTGGATCCTAACAAAAATCCCCATATTTTATCATTTTTTAAAATAGTAAATTAGATGATATGATAAAATTAATGGTATCTAAAGAAAAGCCCGTTGGTACGCTGAAAAAAACTCTTAAGGGGTTAATCAAGTGAATTACCATGAAAAAATGTTTACTTCTTTAAAAACATTTTCAATAAATATATTTTTAAACTTCAAACTAAAAACCGAATCCTTATCCTTACAACTGTAATGAAGCAGTGGTAGCCAGGGCAAACTGGCTTTGGAGGAGGGGTGGCAAAGACCTCCCAGGCCATTCCAGAAGGAAAAGGCTTCCAGGAAGGGAGTGAGTGACAGAAAAAGTAAGTGAGGGAGGCAGGCAGGGAGAGAGTGAGATACATAGTAAGTGAGTTAGAGAGGGAGTGAGTATGTATACATGCATTGATGTTACAGTGAATGTGCATGTGTTAGAGGGAGTGTGAGCATGACTGTGTATGTGTAAGTGTGCCTTAGCATAACTGTATGATAATGTATGTGAAAGTGTGTGTTTTAGCATGAGTGTGTGAGTGTGTTTGATAGTATAAGTATGTGTAAATGTATCTGTGTGTTAGCATGTCTGTGTTACAATTGGTGTGTAAATGTGTGTTTGAGTGTACATATGTTTTTAGCATGAGTGTAAACATGTTAGTGTGAGAATGTGGAACATGTCTGCTAGTGTGTATGTTACTGAGGGGGTGAGCAAGGGGCTACTTGGTTTTGTCTGTCCCCTGGGCCAAAAAGTGCCCGAGTGTAGTAGTCAGCTACACAACTCCAATTATGATCCACCAGCCAAACAGCAAGGTTATACCCCATGGGCAATGTACTCTCCAAGGTGAGCAATTATGCAATTAAACAATTGAGAGAAACCGACTTTGCAAGTATTAGAACTACCGTATATTCCGGCGTATAAGACGACTGGGCGTATAAGACGACCCCCAACTTTTACAGTCCAAATATAAAGTTTGGACTATACTCGCCGTATAAGACTACCCCTCTACCCAGCGTGCAACAACCAGCCAATCACGGCAAGCAATGTACCTTACCGGTGATTTGCTGGTTGATTTGCTGACAAATACATACATGCACTGCCCTTACACACACACACACATATAATATATAT
>VKOC01030212.1:0-19407 GCA_009364415.1 Spea multiplicata
TTTACTTGGTGAATTAATAAATGTTGTCTTAAACAGTTAAGCTCTACTTCTATTCTTTTAATTAAAAACATAGTTTTTTTTTTTTTTACCTTTTTACATGACATAAGAGCGCACACCACTATTTACTTCATGATGTTCGACGCCCTCAATATAGGTTTTTGGTCATATTTTGTTTTTAAGACGGCATAGAACTTCATGAAGATTTTAACGGGTTTGTCAGGAATGCCAGATTTTGTTTTCTTTACATTATATAACATTTATTTAGCACCAGCATGGTTTCAATAGAAAATTGATATGCTGTTTCTCAGCCCTCTTAGTAAATAGTTAATTTTACTCCAAGTAAGGTCTCACCAGTCCTCTGTACAACGGCATGAGCACTTCCCTCTTTCTACTGCTAATAACTCTCCCTATACAACCCAGCATTCTGCTAGCATTACCTGCTGCTCTACTGCATTGTCTACCTACCTTTAAATCCTCAGAAATAATTACCCCTAAATCCCTTTCCTGATCCATTCAACAACTGAGATTGCGGTTTATTTATAAGTCTTCTGGCACAGTGTCAAAGGCCTTACTGAAGAGAAAAGGCCCTAGGAAAAGAGAAATTGCTCCGGGCTTTGAGGTACCAAAAACCCCTAGGATTGAAGGGGTTAAACCAAACAGACTGATGATCACTAGATCCTAAACTTTCACCTGCAGAAATATCTGTTAACAAATCTTTATTTGTGAACACTAAATCCAATATGGCATCCTTACGCGTTGGTTCCTCAACTACTTGTTTTAAAGATAATCCCAGTAGGGAGTTTAGAATATCCGCACTCCGGGTACAACCAGCTACTTTCTCTCCCCATGCACAGTGGACCCTCTTGCATTTAGGTGCAATCCATCACGACTATAGAGATTGTACCCCAAAGCAAAATCAGCCCAGTGCTCTAAAAGCCCAAAGCCCTTCTTCTTACACCAAGACTTCAGCCATGCATTTAGCTGCCTAACCTCCCGCTGCCTTTCTGGTGTAGTGCATGACACAGGTAGTATCTCTGAGAATACTACCTTGGAGGTCCTTTTTTTTAATCTTACTCCCTAAAACCCTACAATTACCTTTTAGGACACTCCATCTTCCTCTTACTATGTCATTGGTGCCAATATGCACCAAGACAGGTGGATCCTCGCCAGCCCCTCCCAATAATCTATCCACTCTGTCCGCAACATGCCAAACCCGGGCACCCGGGAGACAGCAAACCATTTGGTTTCTGTGATCAGAGCTACAGGTTACCCTGTCTGTTTTCCTAATTATAGAATCCCCTACCACCACAACTTGCCTGGGCTTTCCTTCCTTTCGGATCCCCTGCACATGAGCTGCTCTCCCGGCTGTTAGAGAGAACCGCTTTTTCTGGAAAGCCTACCTCTGAGTCTGCCTCCCCAACGGGCAAATTTGTTGGGATGGAGAAACTCTGGGCTGGCTTCCCTCTTCCTCTTCCCTCCCCCACTGCAACCACGTCTTACTGTTACCCAGCTATGTGCCTGACTCCCTTCTGACTGATCTCTTCCCTCATTGCTAGGGGCCCCATCTAAACTCTGCTCAATGAGCAAGAGACTCCTCTCTCAGTGTTTCAATGTGCCTCTTCAGAGCACCAGCCTCAGCTTCCAGAGAGATCAATTGTTCACACTTGCTACAGTGATATGGACCCAGGAACTGCTGTCCCAAGCACGGGAGATTGTCTAAGCGCATCGTGCAGACGTTCACCGGCTGCGGCGATGCGCTTAAACAAACTCCTCTGCCGGCACGTCTGCACGATGCACTTACACAATCTCCCGTGGGGAGAGGCTGTCAGAGCGTATCAGAGAATAGGATACAGGTCCCCTGCACCGCTGCGGGGGATCTGTATTGTAACCCTGCTGCCTGCCCGGCACCCGGAACTGCATGTCCCGGGCGTCGGGCGATACGAATTGCGCATTCCTGCGCTAGACCCCGAATATAGGCCACACCCCCACTTTAAAGATTTTAAGTGGGGGGGGAAGTGCAGCCTATATTCGGCAAATACAGTATATATATACCGTATTTGCTCGATTATAAGACAAATGCTCTGAAAAATACCCCTTGTCTTGTAATCGGGGTTGTCTTCTAATCAGCGCTGTAGGGAATCTGGATCCTCCGGTCTGGAAACCTCAGCTGCTACCGGGCGTCTATCAGCGAGCGCCGTGAAAGCACGGACAGCAGCTTACCTTTCCCTGCATATCGTGCTCTCAGCATGGGAGACGCCTCCTCCGCGCCGCGATAGCCTGCCCACTGCCGGGGAGCAGAGCCGGTTGAGGAAAATCATTGATCTTGGCACGGCACTCCAGAAGCAAGACCCCGTGGGACCCGGGCGGCACTGTGCCGTCCCAAAGTCATCGCCGGATCCGGTAGATTTACTGCTTTAATTTTCTGGAGGAGGCGGGGCTTAGCGGGGTCACACCGCGTCATGCCGTATACTTAGCGCCTGCTGAGCCATCTCGGTGAGTGAAGTGCTTTAGTTGCTTGGGTGCGTGTCTTGATTTGGAAGTGTGTCTAAGTGGGTATGTAAGTGCCTTGGTATGTAAGTGGGTAAGTGGGTAAATTAGTGTCTGGGTGTGTAAGTGTCCCCCTATATGCCACTCTGCCTCTACAAATGCCTTATACCCCTATATGCCAGTCTGTCCCATGATATGCCTTTTAACCCCCAGAGTGGCATATAGGGGTATAAGGCATTTTCTGGGGGCAGATGTGCATAACTGGGGGGCAGGTTGGCAAATTAAAGGGCATGAAACAAAAACATTTTTCTCAATCATAGCTTTTATAAAATATAAAAAAATAGTTTACATGAAGTAATATTTACTAGTAACACTTTTTTTCCTATAGGGTCATCTTATAATCAGGCTTTTTCTTTTTTTCCTAAATTAATATTCAGATTTTGGGGGGTCGTCTTATAATCAGGGTCTACTTATAATCAAGCAAATACGGTATATGTGCATTTTTTAACCAACTCAAATGCTCTTACAGTTTAGTGAATCAGGCCCGCATACGGATACTGCCACACCATTGGCTGACTAGATTGTGCAATGTACAGCCACCGGGTGGATAAGCACAGCCATACTCTGAAAGAATATACAAACATAATGTGGAGCCTCATTTTTGTCATTTGGCGGCCACTGGTTTAGTCGACCTCAGTCTAGCCCTGAATAGATCTGTAATTGTATTCTTTTTTTTAACGATTTAATTACGTAAAACAACACACAAACTTTTAAGAAGCTTTTTTTCTGGTTTTATGGTCAGGGCCAGATTAACAAAAAAGCTATTGGAGCTGCAGCTCCATGCCCCTACCTGAAAATAGGCCCAATCAGGGCAGGGCTGGCCCACCGGGAAATTTCCCTGTGGGCTGGCCACGCACTGAAGTGGCCTATGCGGCCGCACGACTGCCAGGGCCATCTTTAGTGCAGGGGCAAATATTTGAGGTTAGAATGCCATATGGAGGCTATTTGAGGTTAAGATGCCACAGGCAAAGCTGTTTGGGGGCAAAGATGGAAAGTCCTTGCTATATGCAAGGGTGTGGGGGCATCAATTCACAAAGGAGTGCTCACTTGGGGCATCACATAAATCAATACTAAAGGGAGGGCTGGGTGATGAGATAAATATACAATGTGGGGCTAGCTGGGGCAATACAAAAGGGTGTGGGGGCATTAGGGTGACCACATTGGCCATGTTTTCCAGGACAAATATAATTTTTACATATTGCTGACCAGCCCAGATACAATGCTACCCTGCAGTATGGGGGATGTATATACTAATAGAAAGGAACCGATTAGTCAGATATGCATTCCCCATATTGCAAGACAGCATTTCATCTGGGCTGGCAGCATTAATACACAAAGGGGCAGTTGGGGCCATTACATAAATCAATACTAAAGGCTGGCAGGGTGGGGGTATAAACATACATGGTGCTTGCTGGGGGCAATACTCAAGGGGCAAAAAAGCAAAATGGTCTGTCAATGATAAAGCAGTGTGGAAAATACTTTTGTTATTGTTGACACCCCGGATGTGGGTCTCAGTGCGGCAGAGACTGTCCTGGTGTGTGTTTGGGTGTCGGTATGGCAGAACCCGTCCTGGTGTGTGTGTTTGGTTATCTGTTTCCTGTTTAATTGTTACTTGTCCAGAGATAAAACTCCCTCCTGAATTTGTAGTCACTTCAGAGCACAAACATTTTTAGGCCAAGAAATCATTGTGTTACTTGGTATATTTCAATATGCATATTTTATTAAAAAGGATTAGTCACACTAAATTGTGACTTCAGGCGTCCTGTGTGTGTATTTTGATTTACTCCCAATCCCATCAAAGAAGATTCTATCCTATATTATCTGCCTAGCACTGATGTCATCTTTATCTAGTACACACGTATACCAAGGAGTTCAGATTTTGTCTATTTTATTTATTGCCATAAAAAGGCCCAAAATCCTCAGCACCAGGCCCATAATGCTCTTAATGCCCTGTCGATGGTAACAAGTTATCAGTGTCTGCATTTGTATTCCCGTAAAAAAGAGAAAATGGTTCTGCACTCAACTC
Source organism: Spea multiplicata (assembly GCA_009364415.1). Classification (NCBI taxonomy): domain Eukaryota; kingdom Metazoa; phylum Chordata; class Amphibia; order Anura; family Pelobatidae; genus Spea; species Spea multiplicata. Next base: position 4,574 of record VKOC01030212.1, read on the forward strand.
CCAGGAAGCTAGCAGGAAAAAAGGGACAGCATAAACCCTCTTGAAGCACAAAAACAAAGAAAAGGAATCCCAGCACTCCAAACAGCTTCCAAACTTCAGGATACTTTATTAAGCGAGAGCAAACAAAAGGAACGTTTGAGCTTGACATTGGCCCTGTTTGGCCGAAACGTTGCTTTTGTTTGGAAGCTGTTTGGAGTGCTGGGATTCCTTTTCTTTGTTTGTGTGCATTTGTATTCCCAACTGAATCAATGAAACTAGATTTTACTAGATTAATAGTGTACATTGTTCTTGGGATGTGTTTGGACATTTAATTGTGTTAGTACTATACTTCTGATCTAGCATTTAGTTAAGAAAGTGTTACATTTAACAGAATATATTGAACCACACCTTTAGTGCCAGTATTTTGCTGTTAATGTTACATTTGTGTCATTTAGGGCAGAATGGAAATTAAATAGGATACTTACATAGACTGTAACAAATTGTACTAATAGACAACTTTTGCAATACATATGGTGCATATATATACCCTATGTTTTGGCTTCAATTTGGTTAACATAAAATTTAAATTTTTTTGTATTCATTAGGTAACTCTTAGCTTTTGTTTTTGAAACTAACAATATTTCAGTTTTGTCTATCACTAATATAATAAAGACATCCCTACTGTTACACATTATTTTGTCTTTTGTCACTCAAAGAGGTCTTTATGTGTGAATGATAGACCATCGTAAAGCAAAGCATATCTAGCGGAGTTTTGGTACTTATGATGGGCCATCATATCTGTCTTAAGTTTTATTTTGTATAAGGATAAGGAATAAGGAATATAATTATAAACCTACATACAAAACATATTTATCAGCTAGAATAACCACTAGGCACCTAAGGTCACTGCCTAGGTCCCTTGCAATGTTGGGGTGCTGCAATGTTATAGTGCGGGAAAAATTCTCACAAGTGTCCATGCTGCATTCATTAATTTTAAGGAACGTCTGTTTCAGTTCTCTTATTAGCACCCAATGGAAACAACCATCAAGACATGGCGTGTTTTGATATTAAATAGTAGAAGATTGATGTTAAAAGCCTCTTAAAAGAAAGATTCTTGCATATTAATTCTGCAATTTACTGGTTCATCACCTTCTTGATCACAGAAATAAGCTCTGCAGCAATGTTAAGTATTAATATGAATGGACTATGTTTTCAGCAGATTAAAATTTAGTTTAACTAGGAAAGTGTGCAACAGAATAAACCTTTGTCTATGGCACCAGTGATTCTAGGTAACATCTTTATTGGAACAGTGATTTGTCATGGGAGAACTCAATGGGACTAAAAGTTTTAAACTTGGATAAGCTTTTGGTATTATCAACCTTCTTTTCCATAAAAAATAGAAACCATATTTTTGCTGAGATGGGTTTGCATGAACAGTGATTTATTGAGAAGTTACAATGACATGAGTTTTAGAATAGAAGTGTTTTAGATTTTTGGGGGATTTAAGTAATGAAACAATATGCAGAATTGTAATTTAACAATGGTATGCTAGCAGTGTGTTCTCTGCGATGTATATAAGGACTTCAGCAGTGGTGTCCATGGCCAGAGCTGTGCTTGCTTTTGGAGACATGGCTGAAATTTGAGCTGAATCCTCCCTTATGATGGTGGCCAGCACTTGATCCATGGGACATTCCTCCTGAGTGGTGTTTTCCCCCAGTGCTAGAATGCACCACAGCTAGAAAATGAAAAGATCAGTTAATTTTATTAATACAAATGGGCATAGTAAATTGAGGAAATGCACCCCTCATTTCCAACAGAAATTATGATTTAAGAATAATAACGTTTTCGATCCCATAGTTTAAAATTAAATGTTTTTCCAAAAACTTTAATCTCATTTACAAAGTGGTTTATATGTAAAATAAAAATATTATGCAAAATGTCACTTACATATATTAACAGATCCATCTGAAGCCAATCTGAAAGAAAACAGAAAATAATTACAACATTAAACTGTACATTCTATTTTTTGGTAAGTGGGAGTAAGTAAGGAGTGTATAGTAAGTCATTGTATGTGTAAGTATATAAAACTATTTTTACTGTCAGTAGAATGCTACACTTACCTGCACTCTTCTCCTTCCAGCATCTTCCTGTAGGTGGCAATCTCAATATCCAGAGCAAGTTTCACATTCATCAGCTCCTGGTATTCTCTCAGTTGGCGAGCCATGTCCTGCTTGGCCTTCTGCAGAGCAGCTTCCAGCTCAGAAAGTTTGTTCTTGGCATCTCTGACAGCGGCTTCTCCGCGTTCTTCAGCATCGTTTATAGCAGATTCCAGGGCAGAGCGCTGAGAAAATATTGTGGAAGACACACTTCTGTTTCAGCTTTTGATAGATTTGTATCTCAAGAGAACCAATTGCTTATCTACAAAAAAGGCATTTCAGACATATAGATTTATATAACTTCATCTATTTTTTTACCTGAGCTTTTACGTTATCAATCTCTGCTTTTAGTCTCTGAATTGTTCGGTTTAATTCACAGATCTCATCTCTGCTGCTCTGCAGATCATTCCCATTTCTTCCTGCAGCCATGCGGAGCTCCTCAAACTGTAAACGGACACATAGAAATATGTAATTCCACCCAACAAACTAAGGTAAAGGCTTTTTGTTTACCTTATCGTTGCTATGTTTTCATTAAAATAAACTCACCCGTGACTGGTACATGGCCTCTGCTTCAGCTCTACTCCTAATAGCGATCTCCTCGTATTGAGCTCTGACTTCAGAAATTATTCCATCCAGGTCCAGATCACGGCTGTTATCCATGGAGACAACCACTGAGGTGTCTGAGATCTGAGCCTGAAGCTGGGCTATTTCCTTTACAAATACGAAAAACAAAAGCAAAAAGGAAGGATTAGAAATGCTTAGCTACATAAACATTGAAATTTTTTGCAAAGAAATTAACAATGAATCGTATTGTAGAATTATCATAAATTGCTTATTGAATGTATGAATTCTGTTTTCAGTAATGGTAGAAAAATCTTATGAGCATTAAAAATATTTTTTATTAATTCTTAATGAAAATGAAAAGAGATTTAAGTTTACTTACTGCATCAAAGAGAGTTCTTAGGAAGTTGATTTCATCAGTCAGGGAATCAGCCTTTGCTTGGAGCTCAGCTTTGTTCATAAAAGCAGCATCTACATCCTTAAAGAAATCGAGAAACATAAAAAAGCATAACATTTATATAATATATATATATATATATATATATTAATATATTTCAGTCATTATTTTCCTCTTACCCTCTTAAGTCCAACAAACTCATTCTCGGCAGCTGTGCGTCTGTTGACCTCTTCTTCATATCTGTGACATTAAAAATAAAATAGGAGGAAGAAGCATTTAATTGGTTTATGAATTGAATTTCTTAGGAACGTATGTATATTAAAATATTTAATATATCTTAATATCTTTAATTTCTATACTGTGATGTGCACAACAACCCAATTCTGAATTCAAGTTTTTATCATAATACTACATCAGAGAATTGATTAATGTAGGAACTCCTACCTTCTCCTTGTTTCCTCTACATTTTGTTCCATACTGTTCCTTTCTGCTTCCAGACGAGCTTTCTCACATTGGAGATTCTCCAGCTGCCTCCTGAGGTTGCTGATAAAAGCCTCAAACAGAGGTTCTATCTGACACCTGGCAGTTTTTTGTTCTTGCAGAAGAGCCCACTTAGTCTCCAGCATCTTGTTCTGCTGCTCCAAAAATCTTACCTAAGTTAAAACAAAAAATATATTGATAGGACCACGTTTTAATATCAAACATTTAAATGTACTATTCCATTTAGACAAAACATTAAAATGTTACACAAAAATAATTATTTCTGGGGAGCAAAATAGGTAGAACATTACTATCGTGTTTATGCTTTATGCCATGGAATTCACTTTTGGTTTTAGTGCTGTAGATGATTTAAATGAAGCATATTCTAGAGAATATCTCAACAGTAGATTGTGTTTGGCCGTATGTAATGCACAGTACAGCGTTATAAAATGTTTCCTTAAGGTAGTGCAGGACATTACTGTTGATCTACTTAAGATGTACCAGTAAATAAACATAGTAAGAACAAGCAAACAAAACAGTAGCTTTGACATCTCTCCTTTATAGTTCATGAGTATCTGTTTAATGTGTCCATTGCTAATATTTTCTACACACTTAGCTGTAAAGCATGGTGCAATCTTTGAAATGTTTCATCGTATGGCAATGTACCACACAGTGAAAAAACATTTAGTCAGGCGATAGTAAACGTAATTCAATGAACATGTAAAATATGGAATACAATAAGCTTACCTTGTCAATAAAAGAAGCAAATTTGTCATTAAGTCCTCTAATTTGGTTCCTTTCTTCAGTTCTCACTCTTTGAATGCTTGGATCAATCTCCAGGTTGAGAGGTGCTAGAAGACCTTGGTTCACAGTTACTGATGTGATACCTCCTGAGCATCCTCCAAATCCAGAGCCCATTCCACCAGCACCATGTCCAGATCCATGTCCATTTTTTCCTGAATGGAAACTTCCCAATGAGATCTTATGCCCCTTGGATCCGAGGCTGTGGGCACTTTTGCTGCTGAAGCAATGCAGTGTTTTGTGTCCATGAGCTGCAGGTTTGGAGTGGTGGGAGAAGGTGCTGTGTGCACTCACATGTTTAGGTAAAGCTACTGAACAGGAGCTGAAGTGCTTGTGTCCAGAGGTACTGAAGCTGGAGTGGTGAGACATGATGCTTCTTCTTCTTAGAGAAAGATATTGAGATCAGTAACAGTCTGCTCAAGAGTTCCACATCTTCTAGACAAAAACCAGCCACTTTTATACTTCATGGGAACAGTAACTCCCCCAAAAGTAATGTTGGTTCTTTTGATCATTCTTTGGTCAGATTATGACTCTCTAAAATAAAACATTTACATACATATATCATCAAAGTCAAAGCATTTGCTGTTGGCTTCCTTGGGTATAAAACGTTTAATGGGCTTTCTTTGCATTTGTCATGAGTCCTCTCAGCTTCTGTATTGGTTTAATGATGCTTTTTTACTTGTCATCTTTAGTAATTTTATTACCAATATGTCACATTAGTAAATCATAGGAAAGATTTCTAGTGACAGTAGTACAAGTAAGACTCAAAAGGTCTAGGTATTTACTTACTACATATTAAAGATAATAATAGAGTGAAATCAATAGTTTTATTTTTTTTGTAATGTTACTTTACTTGGTGAATTAATAAATGTTGTCTTAAACAGTTAAGCCCTACTTCCATTCTTTTAATAAAAAATAATAAAGCGCACACCACTATTTACTTCATGATGTTCTATGCCCTCAATATAGGTTTTTGGTCATATTTTGTTTTTAAGACAGCATAGAACTTCATGAAGATTTTAACGAGTTTGTGAGGAATGTCAGATTTTGTTTTCTTTCCATTATATAACATTTATTTTGCTCCAGCATGATATCAACAGAAAACTGATATACTGCTACTCAGCCCTCTTAGTAAATAGTTAATTTTATTATCTTCTTGATGTTTTTAATATTTGTGCAGGAATAAGGGGGGGAAGAAAGTAACCTTATAACCCCCTGGAGAACAAAGCAAGGTTTATAAATATGTCAGTTGTTTGCTTCTTTCACCTCACATTAATGTGACCCTCATGTAATCAAGTATATCTGCGCATTTTTTAACCAACTCAAATGCTTTTACAGTTTATTAAATCAGGCCCGTATTGGCCACCTGACTCAGCAGGCAAATGCCAAATGCATACCAATACTGCCACACCATTGGCTGACTAGATTGTGCAGTGCACAGCCATACTCTGAAAGAATATACAAACATAATGCGGAGCCTCATTTTTGTCATTTGGTGGCCACTGGTTTAGTCGACCTCAGTCTAGCCCTGAATAGATCTGTAATTGTATTCTATTTTTAAATGTTCAATCACATAAAAACAACACACAAACCTTTAAGAAGTTTCTATGGTCAGGCCCGGATTAACAAAGGAGCTAATGCCCCTAGCTGAAAATAGGCCCAGTCAGGGCCGGGCTGGCCCACCGGGAAATTTCCCTGTTGGCTGGCCACGCACTGAAGTGACCTATGCAGCTGCAGGACCACCAGGGCCATCTTTAGTATGGGGCAAATATTTGAGGTTAGGATGTCATAAGGAGGCTATTTGAGGCTAGGATGCCACAGGCAGGCTGCTCGGGGGCAAAGATGGCAAGTCCTATGCAATCTGGGTGCCAGAATTGACATGATATTTAAGGGAGTGGAAACATACAAGGGTGTGGGGGCATCAATTCATAAAGGAGTGCTTGCTTGGGGCGTCAGGGCATCAATTCATAAAGGAGTGCTTGCTTGGGGCGTCACGTAAATCAGTACTAAAGGGGGGGCTGGGTGGTGAGATAAATATACAATGTGGGGCTAGCTGGGGCGTACTCAAGGGTGTGGCGGCATTAGTGTGACCACATGGGCCATGTTTTCCAGGACAAAAATAATTTTGACATATTGCTGAAAAGCCCAGATAATGCTGACCAGCCTAAATAAAATGCTACCCTACAGTATGGGGGATGAATAAACTAATGGAAGGTCAGAATTAGTCAGAAATACACCCTTCATACTGCAAGACAGCATTTCACCTGGTCTGGCAGCACAAATACACAAGAAGGGGCAGCTGGGGCCATTACATAAATCAATACTAAAGGCTGGCAGGATGGCAGGCTGGCAGGCTGGGGGCATAAATACACATAGTGCTGGCTGGGGGCAGAACTCAAGGGACAAAAAAACAAAAGGGTGGAAAGCAGTGTGGAAAATACTTTTTTTTCTTGTTGACACCCCGGATGTGGGTGTCAGTGCGGCAGAGCCTGCCCTGGTGTGTGTTTTGGTGTTGGTGTGGCAGAGCCTGTCCTGGTGTGTGTGTTGGGTGTCAGTGTGCAGAGCCTGTCCTGGTTTGTGTGTCTGTGGTGTTTGGTGTGGCAGAGCCTGTCCTGGTGTTTGGGTGTGTCTGGCATAGCCTGTTGGTTTGTGTGTTCTGAGGTGTTGTGTGGCAGCCTGCTCTGGTGTGTGTTTGGTGTTGGTGCCGGGCAGAGCCTGTCCTGGTTTGTGTGTCTGGGTGTTGGTGTGGCAGAGCCTGTCCTGGTGTGTTTGTGTGTGTTTGGTCATCTGTTTCCTGGCACTTAACTTACTGTAGGAATAAATTTAACTATTTATTTTTTACTTATCCAGGGATAAAACTCCCTCCTGAATTTTTAGCCGCTTCAGAGGACAAAACCGTTTAGGCCGAGAAATCAGTGTGTTACTTAGTCTATTTCAATTTGCATATTTTATTAAAAAGGATTAGTCGCACTAAATTGTGACTTCAGGCGTCCCGTGTGTGTACTGATTAACTCCCAATCCCATCACAGATTCTATCCTATATTATCTGCCTAGCACTGATGTCATCTTTATCCAGTACACACGTATACCAAGGAGTTCAGATTCTATTTTATTTATTGCCATAAAAAGGCCCAAAATCCTCAGCACCAGACCCATAATGCTCTTAATGCCCTGTCGATGGTAACAAGTTATCAGTTATGAGTTATTTAGTATGTATTCCCAACTAAATCAATGAAACTAGATTTTACTAGATTAATAGTGTACATTGTTCTTTTGGACATTTAATTGTGTTAGGATTCTGGTCTAGCATTTAGTTAAGAAAGTGTCACATTTAACAGAATATATTACACAGCACCTTTAGTGCCAGTATTTTGCTGTTAATGTTAAATTTGTGTCATTTAAGGCAACATGGAAATTAAATAAAATACTTACATGGACTCTAACAAATTGTACTATGTGTGTCTATGCTGCATTCATTTATGTTAAGGAACCTCTGTTTTAGTTCTCTTATTAGCACCCACTGGAATCAAGCATCAAGACATGGAGTGTATTGATATTTGGTATTAGACAACTGATGTTAAAAGCCTCTTAAAAGCAAAGTTCTTGTGTATTAATTCTGCAATTTACCGGTTCATCTTCTTGATCATAGAAACAAGCTGTGCAGCAAGGTTGAGTATTTATATAAATGGACTCTATTTTCAGCAGATTTCAATTTAGTTTAACTAGGAAAGTGTGCAACAGAATAAACCGTATTATCAACCTTCTTTTCCGTAAAAAAAATAGAAAACATATTTTTGCTGAGATGCATTTGCATGAACAGTGATTTATTGAGAAGTTACAATGACATGAGTTTTAGAATAGAAGTGATTTTAGGTTTTTGGGGGATTAAAGTAAGGAAACAAATATGCAGAATTGTAATATAACTATGGTATGCTAGCAGTGTGTTCTCTGCGATGTATATAAGGACTTCAGCAGTGGTGTCCATGGCCAGAGCTGTGCTTGCTTTTGGAGACATGGCTGAAATTTGAGCTGAATCCTCCCTTATGATGGTGGCCAGCACTTGATCCATGGGACATTCCTCCTGAGTGGTGTTTTCCCCCAGTGCTAGAATGCACCACAGCTAGAAAATGAAAAGATCAGTTAATTTTATTAATACAAATGGGCATAGTAAATTGAGGAAATGCACCCCTCATTTCCAACAGAAATTATGATTTAAGAATAATAACGTTTTCGATCCCATAGTTTAAAATTAAATGTTTTTCCAAAAACTTTAATCTCATTTACAAAGTGGTTTATATGTAAAATAAAAATATTATGCAAAATGTCACTTACATATATTAACAGATCCATCTGAAGCCAATCTGAAAGAAAACAGAAAATAATTACAACATTAAACTGTACATTCTATTTTTTGGTAAGTGGGAGTAAGTAAGGAGTGTATAGTAAGTCATTGTATGTGTAAGTATATAAAACTATTTTTACTGTCAGTAGAATGCTACACTCACCTGCACTCTTCTCCTTCCAGCATCTTCCTGTAGGTAGCGATCTCAATATCCAGAGCAAGTTTCACATTCATCAGCTCCTGGTATTCTCTCAGTTGGCGAGCCATGTCCTGCTTGGCCTTCTGCAGAGCAGCTTCCAGCTCAGACAGTTTGTTCTTGGCATCTCTGACAGCAGCTTCTCCACGTTCCTCAGCCTCGTTTATAGCAGATTCCAGGGCAGAGCGCTGAGAAAATATTGTAGAAGACACACTTCTGTTTCAGCTTTTGAAATGTTTGCATGTCAAGAGAACATCTTGCTTGTGTAAAAAAGGCATTTCAAAGATATAGATTTATATAAGTTCTTCTATTTTTTTTACCTGAGCTTTTACATTATCAATCTCTGCTTTTAGTCTTTGAATTGTTCGGTTTAATTCACAGATCTCATCTCTGCTGCTCTGCAGATCATTCCCATTTCTTCCTGCAGCCATGCGGAGCTCCTCAAACTGTAAAGGACACATACAAATATGTAATTCCACCCAACAAACTAAGGTAAAGGCTTTTTGTTTACCTTATTCAAATAAACTCACCCGTGACTGGTACATGGCTTCTGCTTCAGCTCTGCTCCTGTTAGCGATCTCCTCGTATTGAGCTCTGACTTCAGAAATGATTCCATCCAGGTCCAGATCACGGCTGTTATCCATGGACACAACCACAGAGGTGTCTGAGATCTGAGCCTGAAGCTGGGCTATTTCCTGTAGAAATATGAAAAAAAAAACAAAACAAAAAGGGAGGATTAGAAATGCTTAGCTACATAAAATGTTGGATTTTTTTGCAAAGAAATTAACAATGAATCGTATTGTAGAATTGTGATAAGTTGCTTATTGAATGTATAAATTCTGTTTTCAGTTATGATGGTAGAAAAATCTTATGAGCATTAAAAATATTTTTTATTAATTCTTAATGAAAATGGAAAGAGATTAAAATCTACTTACTGCATCAAAGAGAGTTCTTAGGAAGTTGATTCATCAGTCAGGGAAATTCAGCCTTTGGCTTGGAGCTCAGGCTTTGGTTCACTAAACAGCAGCATCATAGCATCCTTAAAGATGAGAACATTAAAATAAATAACATTTATTATATGAATATATATACCTATATAGATATATATATATTATATTTCAGTCATTATTTTCCTCTTACCCTCTTAAGTCCAACAAACTCATTCTCGGCAGCTGTGCGTCTGTTGACCTCTTCTTCATATCTGTGACATTAAAAATAAAATAGGAGTAAGAAGCATTTAATCGGTTTATGAATTAAACTTCTTATGAAGATGTATATTAAAATATTTAATATATCTTATTTATCTTTAATTTCTATACTGTGTTGTGCAACCCAATTCTGAATTCAAGTTTTTATCATAATACTACATCAGAGAATTGATTAATGTAGGAACTCCTACCTTCTCCTTGTTTCCTCTACATTTTGTTCCATACTGTTCCTTTCTGCTTCCAGACGAGCTTTCTCACATTGGAGATTCTCCAGCTGCCTTCTGAGGTTACTGATAAAAGCCTCAAACAGAGGCTCAATCTGACACCTGGCAGTTTTTTGGTCTTGCAGAAGAGCCCACTTAGTCTCCAGCATCTTGTTCTGCTGCTCCAAAAATCTTACCTAAGTTTAAAAAAAATTATATTTATAGGACCACGTTTTAATATCAAACAGTTAATGGTGCTATTTCTTTTAGACAAAACATGAAAATGTTACACAAAAAATAATTATGTCAGGGGAGCAAAATATGTAGAACATTACTATCGTGTTTATGCTTTATGCCATGGAATTCACTTTTGGTTTTAGTGCTGTAGATAGTGATTTAGATTAAGCATATTCTAGAGAATACCTTAACAGTAGATTGTGTTTGGCCGTATGTAATGCACAGTGCAGCGTTATGAAATGTTTCCTTTTAAGGTAGTGCAGGACATTACTGTTGATCTACTTAAGATCAACAGTATGGTAAATATGGTAAGAACAAGCAAACAAAATAATATCTTTGATATCTCTCCTTTATAGTTCATGAGTATCTATTTAATGTGTTCATTGTTATTATTTTCTATACACTTAGCTATAAAGCATAGTGCAATCTTTGAAATGTTTCAAAAAAACATGTAGTCAGGCGATAGTAAAAGTAATTCAATGAATATGTTGAAAATTATGAAATACAATAAGCTTACCTTGTCAATAAAAGAAGCAAATTTGTCATTAAGTCCTCTAATTTGGTTCCTTTCTTCAGTTCTCACTCTTTGGATGCTTGGATCAATCTCCAGGTTGAGGGGTGCTAGAAGACCTTGGTTCACAGTTACTGATGTGATACCTCTAGAGCATCCCCCAAATCCAGAGCCAATACCACCAACACCATGTCCAGATCCATGTCCATTTTTTCCTGAATGGAGACTTCCCAATGAGATCTTATGCCCCTTGGATCCGAGGCTGTGGGCACTTTTGCTGCTGAAGCAATGCAGTGTTTTGTGTCCATGAGCTGCAGGTTTGGAGTGGTGGGAGAAGGTGCTGTGTGCACTCACATGTTTAGGTAAAGCTACTGAACAGGAGCTGAAGTGCTTGTGTCCAGAGGTACTGAAGCTGGAGTGGTGAGACATGATGCTTCTTCTTCTTAGAGAAAGATATTGAGATCAGTAACAGTCTGCTAAAGAGTTTCACATCTTCTAGACACAAACCTGCCACTTTTATACTTCATGGGAACTTTAACTCCCCCAAAAGTAATGTCGCTGGTTCTTATGATCATTCTTTGGTCAGATTATGACTCTCTAAAATAAAACATTTACATACATATATCATCAAAGTCAAAGCATTTACTGTTGGCTTCCTTGGGTATAAAACATTTTAATGTGCTTTCTTTGCCATTTATCACGAGTCCTCTCAGCTTCTGTATTGGTTTAATGATGCTTTTTAGTAAATTTATTACTAATATGTCACATTAGTAAATTGTAGGAAAGATTTCTAGTGACAGTAGTACAAGTAAGACTCAGAAAGCTGAGATATTTACTTACTACATATTAAAGCTAAAAATAGAGTGAAATCAATAGTTTTATTTTTTTTTCATTGGACCATCTAACATTTTTTTTGGTGTAATGTTACTTTACTTGATGAATTAATAAATGCTGTCTTAAACAGTTAAACTCTACTTCCATTCCTTTAATTAAAAACAACATATGTTCAGATGTTCTATGCCCTCAATATAGGTTTTTGGTCATATTTTGTTTTTAAGACGGCATAGAACTTCATGAAGATTTTAACGGGTTTGTCAGGAATGCCCGATTTTGTTTTCTTGACATAATATAACATTTATTTAGCTCCAACATGGTTTCAACAGAAAATTGATATACTGCTCCTCAGCCCTCTTAGTAAATAGTTAATTTTATTATTTATTTGATGTTTTTAATATTTGTGCAGGGATAAGGGTGGACGCAAGTAACCTTATAACCCCCTGAAGAACAAAGCAAGGTTTATAAATCTGTCAGTTGTTTGCTTCTTTCACCTCACATTAATGTCACCCTCATGTAGTTGAGTATACGTGTGCATTTTTTAACCAACTCAAATGCTCTTACAGTTTATTAAATCAGGCCTGCATTGGCCACCTGACACACCAGGCAAATCCCAAATGCATACCAATACTGCCATTGGGTTGATAAGCACAGCCATACTCTGAAAGAATATACAAACATAATGCGGAGCCTCATTTTTGTCATTTGGCGCCCACTGGTTTAGTCAACCTCAGTCTAGCCCTGAATAGATCTGTAATTGCAATTCCTTTATTTAAGGTTTAATCATGTAAAAACAACACACAAAGTTTTAAGAAGCTTTTTTCTGTTTGTATGGTCAGGGCCGGATTAACAAAAGAGCTAATCCAACTGCAGCTCCATGCCCCTGGCTGAAAATAGGCCCAGTCAGGGCCGGGCGGGCCAACCGGGAAGTTTCCCCGTGGGCTGGCCACGCACTGAAGTGGCCTATGCAGCCGCACGACCACCAGGGCCATCTTTGGTGCAGGGAAAATATTTGAGGCTAGGATGCCACAGGCAGGCTGATTGGGGCCAAAGATGGCAAGTCCTATGCAATCTGGGTGCCAGGGTTGACATGATAATTAAGGGCGTGGCAATATACAAGGGTATGGGGGCATTAATTCATAAAGGAGTGCTTGCTTGGGATGTCACGTAAATCAGTACTAAAGGGGGGGCTGGGTGGTGAGATAAATATACAATGTGGGGCTGGCTGGGGCACAAGGGTGTGGGGGCATTAGGGTGACATCATGGGTCATGTTTTCCAGGACACATATAATTTTGACATATTGCTGACCAACCCAGATAAAATGCTACCCTGCATTATGGGGGGTGTATATAATAATGGAAGGGAACCAATTAGTCAGAAATACACCCTTCATACTGCAAGACAGTATTTCATCTAGGCTGGCAGCATCAATACACATCAATAATGGCAGCTGGGGCCATTATATAAATAAATACTGCAGGCTGGGGGCATAAATACACATAGTGCTGGCTGGGGGCTACACTCCAGGGACAAAAAACAAAAGGGTCTGTCTATGACAAAGCAGTGTGGAAAATACTTTTTTTATTGTTGACACCCCGGATGTGGGTGTTAGTGCGGCAGAGCCTGTCCTGGTGTGTGTTTGGTCATCGTTTTCCTGGCACTTTACTTACTGTAGGAATAAATCTAACTATTTATTTTTTAATTATCCAGGGATAAAACTCCCTCCTGAATTTGTAGCCACTTCAGAGGACAAAACTTTTTAGGCCGAGAAATCAGTGTGTTACTTAGTCTATTTCAATCTGCATATTTTATTAAAAAGGATTAGTCGCACTAAACTGTGACTTCAGGTGTCCCGCGTGTACTGATTTACTCCCAATCCCGTCACAGAATATTCTATCCTATTATCTGCCTAGCACTGATGTCATCTTTATCTAGTACACACGGAGGCCGAGTAAAGATATTTTATTTCATGCCATAAAAAGGCCCAAAATCTTCAGCACCAGGCCCATAATGCTCTTAATGCCCTGTCGATGGTAACAAGTTATCAGTTATTTAGTTTGTATTCCCAATTAATAGTGTACATTGTTCTTTTGGACGTGTTAGGAATATTCTTTTGGCCTAGCATTTAGTCAAGAAAGTGTTACATTTAACAGAATATATTAAACAGCACCTTTAGTGCCAGCATTTCACTGTTAATGTTAAATTTGTGTCATTTAGGTGCAGCATGGAAATTAAATAGAATACTTCCTTGGATTGTAACAAATTGTACTATGTGTGTCTATGCTGCATTCATTAATGTTAAGGAACGTCTGTTTCAGTTCTCTTATTAGCGCCCAATAGAATCAAGCATCAAGACATGGAGTGTATTGATATTCTGTATTAGACGATTGATGTTAAAAGTCTCTTAAAAGCAAAGTTCTTGTCTATTACCGGTAATTCTGCAATTTACTGCTTCGTCACCTTCTTGATCATAGAAACAACAAGCTGTGCAGCAATGTTGAGTATTTATATAAATGGACTCTGTTTTCAGCAGATTTCAATGTAGTTTAACTAAGTGTGCAACAGAATAAACCTTTGTCTATGGCACCAGTGATTCTGGGTAAAATCTTCATTGGATCAGTGATTTGTCATGGAAGAACTCAATGGGACTAAACATTTTAAACTTGGATAAGCTTTTGGTATTATCAACCTTCATTTCCATAAAAAAATGAAAACATATTTTTGCTGAGATGCGTTTGCATGAAGAGTGATTTATTGAGAAGTTACAATGGCATGAGTTTTAGAATAGAAGTGATATTAGATTTTTGGGGGATTTAAGTAATGAAACAATATGCAGAATTGTAAGTTAACAATGGTATGCTAGCAGTGTGTTCTCTGCGGTGTATATAAGGACTTCAGCAGTGGTGTCCATGGCCAGAGCTGTGCTTG
>VKOC01030213.1:0-15040 GCA_009364415.1 Spea multiplicata
TAGGTAGGGGTTACAAAAAAAGGAAAAATAAAAAACTAAGAAAACATAAAATCAAACCAGAGCAAGTTAATGTATATATTTTTGTTATTTTATTCCCTAGCTGTAAAACTTGAATACATGTGTTTTATTTAAATCATACTTTTTATTAATAAAAAATAATGTCTTACATTAAATCAACCAGATGAAATTATCTTGGGGAAGTAATGTAAGATGACATTGGGTGGAGCTTAAAGGTCTAAACTGACAATACATTTGATTCTCTGGGCATTCTCCCTCCTAGATGAATGTTACCTGGTGAATATCTTTTCCCTAGGAAGTATGAAAGAGCGCTGCTGAGGACAGGGTCCTGCTAAAAAAACCCTGCACATACTGAAAGTAATTGCAGACAAGTTCATGTTGAATATAAGGCTACAGTTTGATCAGTGGTATGTCAAAGAATCTTGAATCTGATAAGCACGCTTTCTCTGTGCATTTGAAGAAACTGGATTGTAGAAGATAATAACAAACATTTGAAGAAACTGGATTGTAGCAGATAATAACAAACCGCAGGTTGCCTCTTGTCTGTGGCCGAATACTGAGTTTCAACCAACCATGAGTGATGTCGCTTAATATACATTAAGATCTTTAAACTCTACATTACTGGAATAGAAACAAGATTAGAAGCTATTTTAAATAGTTAGTAACCTGAACTATATTTAAGAATTATATAGTCATTGTGCACAACTAGACTTTTTAGCCACTTGGCAAGTATACAGTGGAGGGCAAACCTCATTTGGAAACTCGCCAATCGTCGCTGATACAAGGAGACAGCTGAAAAAGCTATTAACTTTATCTAAGGCGGCTCATAGTGAAAGGCCTCTCTGTGTGGAGATCTACCAGGAGCTATTGGAAGGATATAGAACACCATAAAGGTAACCATTTGGCCGCTGTTACACAGAAGAAATGTATACAGATCTATATAATTAATTATTGTAAGATCTTTCAGTATTGCAGTCCTAATGAATTCTGATTATGAAAACTTTAACCCCTTGGCTGCTAAGCCATTTCCCACCCTGGTGCTAAGCTGGTTTTCGGCATTTTGGTGCATCTCACGTTTAAACGTGTTTCAAGTAAATTTCTTGGGAACAAACTATACAAACCATATATTGTTTTTTTCAGCACACCCAGCAGATTCCAAATATACCATTTTTATATGTGTATGTCTCATTAGGTTTGCAAAATACAGCCAAAAATGGGAAAAAAGTGTAATTTTTCACTTCCAACTCAATAAAAACTAGTTTGTAATGTTATTTTTCTAAACTCTAATATCAAAACCTGTGTTGCTAAATATTTGTAGTAGGTAACCGGTCTAAAATAAACAGAAATTGAGAACAGTAGACTGTGTTTTTCTAATATTTTATTGCTAAAAGTTAAATTTATTAGACTATCACAAAAGACATCTTTAAATTTAATGCATGGCTGCGTCAATTAAACAGCTCTAGCTGCCCGGGATGTTAAAATATGCCAACAAAACTATATATTTTTAGAAACTACACCCCCAGCCGCAGCAAATGAGGTCTTATTTGTATTTGTATCACAAATCTGACTTGCACAACAAATAAGTGAATATCACACAAATAAAAATAAAAAATAAATAAAATTAAAAGCGACAAGTTCATTTATGTCTTCCGCACTCCAGGTTTGTCCTAGAAACACATGCAGCCCCTCATTTGATGCGCCAAGGGGTGTAGTTTCTGAAAATATATACTTTATGTACCATAATTTAACTTCCCAGCTGTCTAGAGCTGTCTAAATGCAGGCATCACCCCTAAATGTTTTAAGAGAATTTTTTAACAAGATTCTCCAATCTGCCATATCTGAAGTTAAGGTGGTCTAGACATCTGGGAAGTTAAATTAGGGTACATAAAGTACACATTTCAAGAAACTACACCCCTTGGAGCTTCAAATGAGGGGTTACATGTATTTCTAGGACAAAAGTTGAGTTCACAAATAATGATGGAATATGTCGCTTTGGCTAGAAAATATGTTTTTTCTAACTATAGCGACATGTTCGTTTGTGTCTTGCGCACTCCAGGTTTGTACTAGAAACACACGCAGCCCCTCATTTGATGCGCCGAGGGGTGTAGTTTTTGAAAATATGTACTTGTTGTGCCATAATTTAACTTCTTACGTGAGCAGTAATGCCACATCAAGGCTTCAACCCTAATTACTGACCATTCACACGCTTTTCATATCTCCATTCACTCGCAGAAGCACACACCATACTTTCCATACATTCACTCGCAGAAGCACACACACCATTCTTTCCCCTAACAATCCCAAAGAGATGATCGTAAAGGGAGAAAAAAATCACTTTTACAGCAAAAATAAGTTTTGCAGTAAAAATGCAAGGGGCTCCAGGGATGACATGGTTAACTTACGTACTACAGGCTAAACGGCTGATTTTAATAATATTTGCAGCTCATCAGGATTTTAAAAAAATTGCCTTTCTCTACCATTGGCTAAATTTAACCCCATGATCAAAGGGATCATGGGGTTAAAATTTAGTATCGGCCATTTTTAAAAAGGGAATGTGACTTTTTATAGCTATATGATCACTGTGGTAACATTGGCTACCACAGTGATCATTTAGCTAGAATACTTAAACTTTTTTTTTTTTAAAGTTAAACCAGTTTATGTTTAGATAATTTAATTTGGGGGTCTCTAGGCAATTTTGATCTTTATTTATCTGCCTTTAGAGACCCCCAAATCATTTTTTTTCTTTTTTTGTACATTTTTAGTTTTTTAACATAATATTTTTTATTATTTTTTTACAAGCATTATACCGTTGGAAAGGTGAGGCGATTACCTTTCCAACGGTATATGTTGGGGGTATGTAGCTGCTCAGATGCCTGAGATACAGGCATCTAAGCAGCATGCCCCCATACCGTGAAAACTGACAATTGTCAGTTTTCAATAAAGTTGCGCGGTGACGTCATCGCGTCATTACGCGCGACGTCACCGGCCGGATCGTGTGGTCCCAGTAATGCCCTTCAATATGAGGGGCAGATCGCCGGGATAGGTGGTGATGGGGGTCCACAGACCTCCATCAAGGTAGGAGAGTGCTAGTGACGGCATGGTGCCGTCGTTAGCACCTGACTGGGACTGCTAGCGACGGCACCATGCCGTCGTTGGCAGTCAAGGGGTTAATTTCTCTTTTACTTGTTTACATATTAAGCTGTGATACTAAAACTGCAGATCCCAAAACTGGGATCAATGGAATGGCAGGGTTAAGCATTAGGACCCACCAAATATTGGAGTACTTTGGCATAGTGGTGGGCTAAGCATACTTTGGCCATATGATGTGACAGAATCTTCAATATTCAGTGGGTCCTAACGCTAAACCCTGCCTACTGAAAGGTGAAACTGAACATTAAACCTAAACACAAAACCAAGGACATACCTTCAGACTGCAGACTGAGACAAACATAATAAACAGGTGGGGCACACCTTATAAAGGAAACAGAGCTGAGGCAAAGTGCAGAACTGGAATCAAGGAATTAGAAGCACAGAACAGAGCATTTGGAAATCAAGGAATGGACTACAGCAAAGCATGGGAACTGAGGCAAGGCCACGAAACTGAAGCAAGGCAAGTAAACCAAGGATGAGAAGTTCCGCAGCCTGAATGGGGCCTAACTTAGAGCGGCCCTTACAGCCTAATGGGCAAGATGAGCCTTTGCCCAGACAACATTTCTGAAGATGAAGACTTCTGGGCAGACTTATCCTCAAATTAAGTTCTCACAGATGACTACGTGGGTGATCAGACTGCTAAATGGTCTAAGGGTCCCCCTGGCAAGCTTTGCAAGACATGCAACACCTTACAAACCCTGACTCAGCCTGTCCCATCCACTACTCCTTGTGCCTCAGCACCTTCTACTGTGACCTCGCCAAGGTTCACCCCCTCCCTTATCTCCAGATCTCATTAAGGCCTCAAATGGGATTATGATTCAGAGATAGGTCTAAGAAGTTTTTTTAACAGACCCTCTGTGCCTGTCTACAGAACCACAAAAAGAGAAATTTGTTTTCCTTTTGCGGGGCTTCTATCAGGATCCATGGGGCAACACTGAGCATGGCCATGCACCCACCAATTTATCTCCCAGCAGACTCAATTGTTACTGGAATTCCTGTCTCCTCCATGTCCCTATCAAGTGTGTGTCATATTTCTCTCACATCAGTTCATTTAGGTCCTTTCCAACCATGGTTACTCCCAGGCTCTCTTGCTGGAACATTGCACATCTTGTACCTGCATTACTCTAATTTATTGCTTGATGTTCTTGTGTTTGTTCTTTTGTATTTTGCCATATTGTGATGTCTGGATTGCCACCTTTGCTTGGACTGTTATTATTCTTTGGATTATTCCTTTGGTACTCTGCTGTTGTTACATCTGTTTATGACATTGTCTTGCCTTGCCTGACCTTGTTTACCATCTGCTACTATAGAGGTAACAAAGCAGATAAATTAATAACAAATTATTTTGCTAATTAAAATCAATGGTAAACCTCTACACGTGCGCACTGGGGTCTAAACTAGACTTAGGCGCCGGCCATTTATTTGCGTTCTTCTTCATGTTCGTCTTTGAGGAAAAAAATCCCTTCTTCTTCTAAGAATATCTGCCCTTTTCTGTGTTAGTTTCAGGCAAACATTCGTATACGTTCTTTGTATTCATTCTTCTCTTTGTTTTCTAGCCGGGGTTAGTATGGGGTTAACACTGTAACAGTTAGCAGCAGCTTTGGTGCCAGGATTATAAAGGTCCGTAAGAGTGACACTATTGGTCGCTGGCAGAGGGGTCCTCTGTCATCAACCAATTAAAGGCAGCTGCACCACCCAGGTGAAGTTGCTTAAAGCAGTTTGTCTCAGACTCAGAGAATTGCTTTGACCAACTTGGCCTTAGGTAACAGGGATTTTAGTCCCCAGGGCAATGTACACCTTGGAGCAACTTGGCCTCTGGAGACCAATGGCTTTGGCACCAGGATTTAAAGGTCCGTAAGGGCGACTCTATTGGTCACCGGCAGGGGGCTCCTCTTGCATCAGCCAATGAAGGGCAGCTGAGTCTAAGACAACCGGTCTGAGCAACTTGGCCTGGGAGGAACAAGGATTTTAGTGCCCTTGGTAAAGACTTTTTTGGGGGGCAAGTACCTCCAAATGTATTGTACCCCTTTAATAAGCAGACGTTGCCCTGTGTGCCATAGATTTGCATAATACCCTTTGGGCAGTTACAGTTTTCCTTCACATTCAGTTGAAACATGGATAATATATCTTATAATACTGTTTGAATTTTTATTTAACAGGCTTTACACCCTGACATTCTGTTCTGAAAATCTGAGCCATAGTATACCATATTTGCTTTTCTAAGTAAAACAAGACACGGTACAAATTACAAACACTGAAACTGATCACAGTTTCACAGTGTCTGTAAACTCAATAGAAAAACATTCTTCAATTTCCTGCTGTGATTCATGTTAAGAGCAATATGCAGTTCTAGTGTCAGATCAAGATTACGCTCAAAAGCTCAAGTGAACAGATTCACTACAAAATTGAGGAACAAATGATTTTACTGGTACTTTAACCAGAAAAGATAGCAGGAGGGCAATTTTTAATATAGTATATCACAGTAAAACATTTAAGGAAAATAAATCTGTTCATTGTTCTTCCAGACATATGAAATAGCTTAAACCATTGTGTCTGCATAAAGTGCAAGATGGATTTAAAATGGTAAAAAAGTAACCCTTTTAGCATCATTAGGTACAGCAATATATTACAGATATAGCACTTTCATTAAAATATTATGGAACAAAAGTATAAAAACGTGTGTTGATATAGAATACACTTTTGTCTATTCTTTGCTCCTACATACTGTAGAACAAAAACCATGTGTCTTATATAAATTAGTAGGGCTACATCTTCAATTAATTTCTGGTCCCACAACTTGGGGGTTTTGTTTGTGCCCTTAAAAAGTAAGGTTTAGTTTGAGATTTGATTTTGAAACATTTGAAATGTAAAACTCTTTAAGAGCACAAAGGAAAAAAGATATAAAGATAACATTATATCACAAGTATTTCTCCTTTTTTCATAATATAAAAGACCATATAGAGTCCTTTCACCAGAACTTTTAATCTGACTTTCTATTTACTAACTCAGTTTGTTTGACAGTTGTAGTTTCAACATACTAATGTCTGTGGTCTCATTAAGCTCAAGGCGCTACTTTTATTTATTTTTTTCCATCTTCACATATTATCTATAACAGATAATTTTGTTTTACCGATTACATAAATGAAAATGTCACTCATAACAATGGTACATTCCCCTTAATAAATATATGTTCAAAAGTAACAACAAGTAAGAAAAAAGTGACTGAACAGGGGAAGAATCTGAGAGAATCTGAGAGTTGTTCTCTGGGTGAGAAGATATAATAAACAGGTTATCACAAACTAAATTAAGACTGCTAATACCATGATAAGAGATGGAGGGGATGGATCCTTCCAAAATCTAGCAATATATGTGAGGGCTGCCAAGAATATGTGCATAATTAACCATCTGGTACGTGAAGCACTTATGCACCAGACCTATGTTAAGGATGTGGTGTAATTCGGACCACAGTTTCTCGAGTTTGGTACAGCTCCACCAAATATAAAGCATCATACCTCTGGCGTCACACCCCTTCCAACACTTGTCAGTAGCTGTAACCGGGAATATCCAGGCTAATCTGGGATAAGAGCGAACCCCAGAAGTTACCCTTATTTGAAGATGATGTACTGTTGATGCTTACAGAGCCAGGTTCATCCCTGTCAGCCCAACAGGAAAGGCTGAATACATATAGCAGAGTTTCATTCCATAAGATTAATTTACGTCACAGGCTATAGCTGTGGGATTCTCCTCCCAGGACGTGGATGGTTTGAAAAGGTGGTTTCCCTCTTGTGACAGTCAGACTTCTTGCTATTTATGGTCATACTGATTCCCAGGTTGTGGGGGGCATCCACGCTAGGAATATCAACACAATTTGGAGGACGATTAAGAGAGCTTCTCTTAACCCCTTCAGGACCGCCGTTTGTGTACTGCGTCTTCAGTTGAAGACCACAGTTTTTTTAAAATATTTTAATTCCGTGCTCGTGATTCACTTCAAAGCTATCACATGCACGGAATTGAGGGGGAGTGGCTGCTACGGGACACCCAGCGGACAGTAGCAGCCGCCCCTCGTGATCCCAGCGTTCATAGCGACGCTGGATTGCGCATCATTGATGACATACCTGGTACGTCCCGGTCTGACGGTGACCTTTGACCTGGAAGGGGTTAAACTTTAAAACATGATGTGACAGAATGACCTGTCCATTGCAAGGCCCCAAGGTAGTCAGAGATGGCTCCAGCCTGGCTGCCAAACAAAGATTGCACAGGCAGGAACTCCATTGTGTAAACTAATCCCATTAACAAGATTGTGCCAGGGGGACATTCAGTAGCTAGAAGGAGATTAGAGGTTGGGTTGTCTACATGTACCCGTTTATCAATGTTAATTTATGTTAATGAAGTTCTGTAGATATATGAGTATGTTTTACAACAATAAACTGTTCATTCCTGCTGTACTCAATTCAAGGTAGTTGGGTCTACTTATTGGGTACTCATAGCAGAGCTCCATGCTGACTGGTGCTGAAAGTTATTCAGGAGACAACAGGAGGATACTGGGGGATCTCTGGGAGTTACTACAGCTCTCTTGGTGAACCCGTTACACATGGGATTTAAATTAAAGTATTAGATATGTGTTATACTGAATCAGTTTTACTTAACACATTACAAAATGTGAACAATACAAATGGATACAATTCCCACATACAACCAACATATATATATATATATATATACACACACAATTCCTAATATTTACAAATATAGAACATGCATGATCATAGCTACCTCTATATCAGAGATCTCCCAGGTGTGAAGTTTCCTCTCCTTCGGTTCCAATTCATACTCTCCTCTTTTTCCTAACCATTCCAATAACTCTCTTGTTTTAGAAATTCAGCTCATTTGGTTTCATGAGACAATTTGTGATTGGTTGGTCTTATGTTGTAAATCCTGTCCCATGGTCTGTGGCTACACATGACACAACTATCATTCCCCTGGCGTCTTCTCATGTTTGTAGAACCTTATTAGAGATATGTTTCCCTGGGATTTCCCAAACCCTGTGGACAATAGGGTTGTAAATCTGCCTTGCCATCCTTCCCTTATCTGCAGGAGTTTTATGGACACTGCTCATCCCGAATATCATACTTCTATCCTGATCTACATTCCTAACTTACCCCCCAATTCAACAGATTGCCCTCTAGCTGTCAAACCTGTTGCACATATACTTTTTTTTAGCATTTCTACATACATTTTGATTCATTCACACTTATATGAGGTTTGCATAAAGTCTGCAACATCTCATAGTGTAACACTTATTTTACAAGAAGGGTGCGTTTTCGTTGTTCAGCCCGAATACCGAACATACGAACATGGTGGTGGCAAAACGTATATAAAGATGAAGACACACAACATAAAGAATCTTCGTGTTCGTCTTCTAATCTCCCTGGTCCCTTCCCTATCTAGCAACCTTATCTACGCAGCATCGCACGAGTTAACAGAAGCGGAAATCCATAGTTTTGCCACAATTTCAGTGACTTGAATCCATGACTGTCCTGTAAACTCACCTGCAAATGTCCACTTTAGTAAAAACCTGTCTGTACAGAGCCACTCATTCAGTGGATCCAGATACTACAACTGTCATGTTAGCTATGGGTCATTGACAACAGTTAGATACTCATATCCCTATTAGAAATTGTAACGTCATAAAAGCAGAACTGAAGCAAAACCACCGATACATACCTTCAACAAATTTAGGATATGGAGGCATCCAAATTAATAACATTTTTTCCACTTGACTTTCCATAGTTAGCTAAAAGTTTTTTTATAACAAATGAAATCAGAGTAAAATATTGCTTTGTGCTTGGATTTTGAATGTATTCAATTGTTATAAAAGCAAGCAAAATGCAAAACACATGTATTGTGCATTTTATGATCAACATTTGCAGCGTGATAATACTTTGAAAGCCGTGTGACTGAAAAAATCACATCTAAATTACTGAGCATTTAGAATTGCTGATTTAGTACCCAGTTCAATCAGAAATACTGTGAAAGCTGTTCCTTTATATTTTCTGAAGTGATTGTTTCTATCATTGGTGTACAATGTCATCCAACTGGTGTGGTAATACTGAATGAGAAAGGCTTTGACTAATAAATAAAAAGAAAACCAAACCATACACGAACTTGGACATTGCAATGTAATACACAATTCATTATTCTAGACTGGTGACATTCATTTGCTTTTCGACCAAAGCCCATGGATAATTTTAGTTTAAACAAAACACACATTGGGTGTTACTTGCAGTTTGCTAGAATTTAAGATTGATTTTATAACCTCCAATACATTGATTTTACTTGAACAGATGTTTTATTTTAAATTTGTAACCCTTCCATTTTCCCCTTTTTTTAGGGGGTTATTTTTTTCCTAATGGTTTTTTTTGTATACTATGATTTTCAAAATAATTTAATTAATGTTGTGTTTCATTTTATAGTAATTCTCCCTTTTTTCTTGGTTTAACTCAAATGGCTTAGACTGCTAGTAAAAATTTGTCGGACACATGCTACATTATTATATTTTTACAGTGTGCTCCACTTGCACACAAATGTCAATAAAAGAATGTGAGATATATGCCCACTTTGCCCAATAACCAGTTTGAGCCTGATTGGCATCAGTATAAAATGGTCTCATAGAAAATGTTTTCCATGCTCTTTTTCAGTTTAAGCCTAGTTAACATATTATTTAATACCAGCTTTGTCACTGTTCCCAGAGGTGTACCTAGAGTACTTGGCACCTGGGGCGGATCCTGTATGTGGCACCCCCCCACACACAGCGTTAAAACTGCATAGCTTCTATCGTTTTGGTGGTACAGCATAACTAGTATAATTTTATACTTAGGCAAACATTTACGGTGGTACAGCATAACACCTATCACTATATACTGAGGGAAACATTGACGGGGATACAGCATAACACCTATCACTATATACTGAGGCACACATTGACGGTGGTACAGCGTAATTCCTATCACTGAACATTGAACCATACATTGACAATAATGCAGCATAAACCCTATCACTATATACTAAGCCAAACATTGATGTGGTGTAGGCCTACCACAGAGGCCTAGTGTTGACTAGTAGGTCTGGCGGTCTATGGCCACGGGGTCTACCATGCTACCCGCCTCAGTCCATACCTCTTCATGTGTTGCCAGAAGGTCCCCAGAGGGTTGAGTAGGACGAAGATGGCCATGCGGAAGGCTCAGTGCTTGCCTCCTAGTTTGGGGGCATGTGGCTTTCAGAGCACACTGAAGACAGAGGAATCCTCAGTATTGCTGACAGCCCCCTTTCCCTGCTGTTTCCCTAGGCCTGTCACACACCTCACCTCAGGGAGTGGGCCTAATGGGCGGGATCACTGTTGACTTTGTTGCAGGCCTCAAAGATCATGCAGGCTAGCCACTCTCCTCCTGCTACAACCCTTAATAAAGATCACATTTGGCTGCATCTGGACCAGTGATTCCTAGCACCTCATGCCTACTTCAGCATCTTCCTGTAGAGACTGATGAGTAGGCTGTCCTGAAAGGGAGTACTACAATAGGTAGGTAGTGTGGGGACTGTGGGTTATCCATGTACCAAGACTGGAGCAGCTCAATGGGGTTGTGAATGGTTTCTGTGAGATGTGGGAGGGGAGATCTAAGGTTCATCCCCCTAAGGTTGCTCCCTTAATTGACAGTCAGGTTCGGGCCTAGTGGCAGTTTCCAACCTTGGGTGGCCAGGGGAAGGGAGTTGGCCACTTCTCCCCATAACAGCAGTCACATGGCTCACAAGAATGCAGGGAGCTCGGTGACAGCACCTGATGTACTGAAGAATGTGGCACAGGCTGCTAATAGGGCAGCCTGTGTGTGCTGTTCCAGCATGCTGGGCCTTTATTTGAAGCAGAAAGTAAAGGAAAAAATCTGGACTGGGAAATTCCTGGATATTTTTTCTTTTCTTCCTGTGAAGGACTTCCACCTGCAAAAAGAAAGAAAATAATCAGAGAATGACAAGGACCAGTTCAGCTATCGCAAAATCCCAAAGATGTTTGGGAATTGGAAATGGGCCTTCTCTTTACTGGACAGTGTATTCGGGGAGAAATGTTTGGCCTTAATCAGTCCTTTGTCTCATGTAAGATTCAAGACAGCTATGCCTATTTCATGCATGTTTATATTTCCTCACTTTGTTAGTCTATTCGGATTACCCTTCGGTACTATGCTATTGTTCCCCAGTCTGCTTGTTCTACAGACCCCTGCCTGCTCTACAGGTTCCTTTACTGTAAGCCTGTTCTTAGACTACCTGTTGTTTCCAGTTGTGTCTAGAGATAGTGCCAAAGAGAAAGCCTAAGGCCACAGCAGACAGCCTACTGCAACTCAACACAGCAACACACGTCTGCCTCCAGCCTCAAAGCTTGATCCTGCCCCTAGTATATATTATAGTGCATTCTATGCAAACATTAATTTTAATAAACATACAAAACACATGTTATCGCATTTTGTGAGGGTTTTTTTCGTTGGGATGGATTTACAATTTACAATTATATTGCTATTTAGGAAAAAAGCACTAAGATTATTTTAACACAAAAAGGTAAACATAGAAACATAGAAAGTGACGGCAGATAAGAGCCAGAAGGCCCATCCAGTCTGCCCAACCTCTGAGTACTCTCCTTTAGTACTTGCCCTTATCCTATATCTAGCTTGGCATTATGCCTATCCCATGCTTGCTTAAATGACTTTACTGTATTAACATCTACCACTTCCACTGGGAGGCTATTCCATGCGTCCACTACCTTTTCCGTAAAGTAATATTTTCTGATGTTACCATTAAACCTTTGCCCCTCTAGTTTATGCTTGTGTCCTCTTGTTGCGGTTTTATTTCTCCTTTTAAATAAACTTTCTTCCTTTACTTTGTTGATTCCCTTTAAGTATTTAAATGTTTCTATCATATCCCTGTCCCGTCTTTTTTCCAGGCTATATAGGTTAAGATCCTTTAACCTGTCCTGGTAAGGTTTATCTTATAATCCATAAACCATTTTAGTAGCCCTTCTCTGAACTTTCTCCAACATATCTATATCCTTCTGGAGATACTGTCTCCAGTACTGTACACAATACTCCAAGTGAGGTCTCACCAGTGATCTGTACAGCGGCATGAGCACTTCCCTCTTTCTACTGCTAATACCTCTCCCTATACAACCAAGCATTCTGCTTGCATTACCTGTTGCTCTACTGCATTGTCTACCTACCTTTAAATCCTCAGAAATAATTACCCCTAAATCCCTTTCCTCACACGTTGAGGTTAGGACAGTACCAAATATTCTATACTCTGCCCTTGGATTTTTATGCCCCAGGTGCATTACTTTGCATTTATCCACGTTAAATGCCAATTGCCATAGCTCTGACCATTTTTCCAGCTTACCTAGATCGTTTGCCATTTGGCTTCTTCCTCCAGGAACATCAACCCTGTTGCAAATTTTTGTGTCGTCAGCAAATAAACATACCTTTCCATCGACACCATCTGCAATATCACTAATGAAAATATTAAAGAGAATGGGTCCAAGTACAGATCCCTGAGGTATCCCACTGGTAACAAGACCTTGTTCTGAATATACGCCATTGACTACCACCCTCTGTTTTCTGTCACTCAGCCACTCCTTAATCCATTCAACAACATTGGGATCTAAACCCAGAGATTGCAGTTTATTTAAAAGTCTTCTATGTGGGACAGGTAGGGCAAACATCTAAAAAGTGTTGTCCTAGGAACATGTCTAGTCTGCCTTATGAGGAATAAGGTCATTAGCACCAAATTCATATTTAATGCCCATAGGTTTATATAGGCTCATATTAGTCATTTGGTATTTATCTGTATTTGGCACAACACAATGGTACATCTAATAGATTCAGGCCACCATAAAATATTAAAAAATATAACTGCTAAAGTGGATAAGGTTTTGATTAATTATTCTTATTCATTCAAAAAAGAAATTCCATTACATATATTAGTCTTGCCAAACAGTATCCTCTCTAAGAACATTACAAATCATGCAACTGCTGCAGTCACGTGATCAGAGACAGAAAAAGCTCAGTGATGAGAAAAGTCCTAAAAATAAACTGGAAAATTCAATTAGCTGGAGATACATCAGATCTGAATGATGTAGGGAATATTGAAATATGTGAGATCCATAACTGCAGCACATACTGAGAATATAACTTGTGACAGGATACAACAGAATCTCTTTTAGAATACTACTGTCTGAAATGCGTAAGAATATCTGGTAAAATCTTAATATTTTAAATTGGTGGGCTGAAAATGAACTGTTATGATTTATATTGTCTCATGGCCCAAAGCCCATAATTGTTCCCCTATTTTATTCCAATGAGACATTCAACAACTGCATATTTTTAAAACATTATTTATATGAAATTACCCAAATGTGGCACAAGTTAAATGGGGCACTATTCAACCTTTACAAACCTTTCACAATAAGCCTACTATAATAATTGATCTTGGTATGTGCCTTGTTTTCTATTATAACCTATGATCACTGTTAGCTAGCACAGTACTAGGTGTCCCATATAACATCTGTTCATTAACCAGAACTCTTGTCTCAAAGTTGTTAGTTGCCCTTAATGTTAGAGTGTGGAGGTTTTCAAACTTATCGAGGACTTGAAGGACGAGAAGATGTAATATAAACATTTAAATACCTAGAGACTTGACAAAGTGCAGAAGGGGAGTTTGTTTCAAAGGATGATAAACATTGGAACAATAGGGCATAAACTAAAGCTAGAGGGCAGGAGGCTTAAGTGTAATGTAAGGTAGTTTTACTTTACCCCCCCGGTGAAATCTGTAAGAAAGGACAGGGGCTCCTGCTTAAGTTATACATTAAGTGTGTGTAAGCATCTGCTTTCTTAATATAAGTAATAATTGACAAATGTTATAATTCTAGTCCATTTTGCAGAACCCTTTTCATTTATTTTTTAATTGAACCCTACTTTTTCTAGAAAATGCATTATATACAAATTTTCCTTATTTATAATTCTCTGTATTTAACTTACATTGAAGCAGGAGAAGCTAACCAGCTGGTCCTTTTTGGGAAAGTTTAACGATTGCTTCTTTTGAACAACCTTACAGTTTCACTTACAGTTTCACATAGGAATGTAAGCAATGAGGGCACTCTAGCCCTTTCCATTCCGATTATTTACCATTTGTCTTATTGCGAATATGGTTAGCTTAGTTTGATGTGTACAATTTTGACCCAAAGAGTGTTATAAAATATTAAAACAATAACACATCTATGCATGATAACGTAATGACAGTGATTAAAATGATTCCTCCTGAAAAAGCTTGATTTTAGATATTCTTCCCGAGACATGATCTATGAGCAATATATTCTAGACTGACAGCTGTTCCATAAAGCTGAGTAGTATTTTCAGAACTAGTTAATAAAAATTACAAAGAGCTCACATGCACTTTCCAACTAAAAACCCAGGAAATGCAAGCTACGATCCATCAGTGCCAGTATTGAGTCAGTGACTGCTGAAACATTGTCCATTTCCCAGCTAACAGACAAATGCACCTGAATATAATTAGCCAAGTTGTTTTATGCCCGAAGCAGCTGAAGTCTGTGACATATTGTACAGTAAAAAGCTTTCTTTGTGAAAAGCTATAAAGGTCTGCAGAACTTCCATTATAATAAAGGCACAGTGGTTAAACAATAAATCTAATGCTATAGTAACTGCTGTTTTGCTTAAGGAAACAAATGATAAATCAGAATTATGACCTATATTTAAATTATACTAATGTAATATAGATTTAATGTACCGTATATTCCGGCGTATAAGACGACTTTTTAACCCCCAAAAAT
>VKOC01030214.1:0-13007 GCA_009364415.1 Spea multiplicata
CCCCCCCCAAGATATGCTGCCACCATTCCCGGGGCCGGAGGGGGACATCTACGCAATACGTGTATACAGCGGAAGTGCCGGCACTGGAAGTTGTATACGTGTATTGCGTAGATGTCCCCCGCCGGCCCCCCAAGGCACCCGGGAGTCTGCTCTGGTAAGTCTTGGGGGCAGAGGTAAAATGCATCGAGCGGACGTTCACCAGCTGCGGTGATGTGCGTGTAAACAAACTCCGTTGCCGGCACGTCTGCACGATGTCCTTTAACAATCTTCCTTGCCGGGACTCCCCTCGTGGGAATTCCCGGCAAGGGAGATTGTTAAAGCACATCGTGCAGACGTGCCGGCAGCGGAGGTTGATTACACGCGCATTGCTGCAGCCGGTGAACGTCCGCACGATGCGCTTAGACAATCTCCCGTGCCAGCACTCCCCCCGTGGGAAGTGCTGGCAGGGGAGGCTGGCTGAGCGTATCAGAGTGTAGGATGCAGGTCCCCTGCACCGCTGCAGAGGATCTGTATCCTAACCCTCCTGCCTGCCCGGCGCCCGGAACTGCATGTCCCGGGCGTTGGGCGCTAGACCTCGAATATAGGCCTCACCCCCACTTTAAAGACTTAAAGCGGGGGGGAAAAAGTGCGGCCTATACTCGGGCCGATACGGTAAATTGTTTCTAATTTACGCAAGGGGTGAAATCCTGGAGATGCTAGATGGGAGAAATGATAACAGGCGCAAGTCGTGGGTAGAGCAAAAGGGACAAAAGGTTTATAATATTAAAACAGATACGTAGGTGGATGCAAAGTTAAGAGGACCTTGTATGTAAAGGTCAGTAGTTTCATTTTATTTTATTTTGGAGGGTATGGGGAGCCAGTGAAGGGATTGGCACAGTGAGGCACCAGATGAAGAGCCATTCTGAGTGGATTTGAGAGGCAGCTATTATATGGCAAGGGAATTAATTAGTATTTTAGCAAGGAAAGGCCAGATTTGAGAAATAATTCAGTGAGACTGAGGTCAAATGTAACACCAAGGAAGATGGCGGTCATTTTTAATATAGATATTACTCATATAATGCTTCTTTAAAGTGTTTGTGTGACTTTTAATAAAAATGTGTTTTCTTTTAAATTCATTTGTAGCTAGCAAAATATGCAAAAAGGCTTGTGCTGCAAAAAACGGAATAGTTTATATACAAGCATAATAACCTTTAGCAACCAGTGAAATAGTTTTTTTTACCATACAGTAATGTGTACGTGGTTTATTATAGTCTGTTTTGTTCCACACTATGTTGAAAGTACTGCAGACACTCTTGCGCTAAAGTAAGTACTTAGCTTCAAAACAAATGTATTAACAAACCGACAGTTACTTTGTATTTCTAGATTCCATTTGGCAACCTATGGGAGACACAAAAAGAACATCAAGATTTGGTTTGTGGCATGTCCAGTGACCCAATTTCTAGCAGTTCTTGTGGTCAGATTGGATGTACCAACACTATATGATATGATTCCAACAGTGTCATTTCTTGCAGTCTTGCATTTAGTGCTAGTAGGGGGGAGAAACCTAACAATACCAAGAGTAACAAAAGCAGCATGGTTATCATGGATAGGGGTTCGAAGATGACAAGCGTATGTCCTTTCAAACTGACCAGGAGTGACATGGAAAAGTGGTATGGAAAGCATCTATTGTCTTTCAGAAGTGACCTACATCCCACATTGACACCAGGGCTTCATGGGAACAAGTGGGTGAGGGCACAGAGAGGACATGAAGATTGTCACATAGACACAGGGACTCATGGGAACAAGGGAGAGATCACTGGGTATGGGCAAAAAAACATCTATACAAATACAATCTATATTCTACATAAAAATATAAACAGCTCTAACTTAATAGGGTATATATACTTAAAGAAATATAACTACAATTATCACATATTAACTGTTACATTTTCTGCATGATTATACCTCCCCACTTGTTTGGCTGCTTGTTTTGACACCTTTAGCCACAGACCGCAGCTTGACAGCAATTACACTCGATAAGTAATATTACATAAAGAAAACATATAGGTAGTTCATTTATACTAAAAAGGGTGAAAGCAGCTTTGTTTATAAAGAAAAAACAACTAAAGATTAAAAAGTGGTTATTGTGTTTGTCATCAGAGAAAATAGCTTCATGAAATCGGCCATCTATGAAATTAATTTAGAACCCTACCCGTAGTGTTTGCCAAGCTCGAGCTGTAGCTGACTGGTGGTAAGTGTATCACCTGCAGGGAGATGTGTTTGGCCATATGCGTCTCCTGCATGATAAATAGCAGGAGAAGGGCAAATGCTATTTATCATGCAGGGGGTGTAAATGGCCAAACAAATCTCCCTGCAGGTGATACACTTGCCACCAGTAAGAGGAAAACAATGTGTGTGTATATATATATATATATATAAAAGGATCTCTCCTATATCTCAGAATTGCCCGATGATCCCTTTAAGTGCAGATGGTTGTTGTCTACTTTCTGCACTTAAGGATTTGATTTTTAGGCAGGTCATCAAATTGCCAACTATGGATTATTCACATCCTTTAAAGCCAATAAAGATTTAGAGGGGTCATAGAATTGGGTCCATAAATGGGGTCTGTCAATATCATGTATAGAATGAATAGTTGCCCCAATATACTTTAAGGACTAGTTCTTTTTAAAATGCCATCATAGTGTGCCTACCAAAATTCAGTAGTTATTTGTAT
Organism: Spea multiplicata; assembly: GCA_009364415.1. Classification (NCBI taxonomy): domain Eukaryota; kingdom Metazoa; phylum Chordata; class Amphibia; order Anura; family Pelobatidae; genus Spea; species Spea multiplicata. The sequence continues at coordinate 2,714 of VKOC01030214.1, forward strand.
TTCAAAATGTACAGTTATGAGGTTCTTTCAATTATAAGACGTAGCGACTTAGCAAAGAAGTTCTTGAAAATTTCAGCCCTATTAACATCCTTGTGCATATGTTTTATTTTGAATTTCAAATAACTGAAAAACATAAAAAAACATATGTATGGACATTTTCAGATGGGTGCATTTTAGGGTATTATTCTATAGTTGCACTTATCCAGAGGCAAAAAAATGCAACATTAAATGCCTTAACCTGTATCTTTTAATGAATCAATGAATAGTTCTAAGTCATCCCATGATAAAATGGGATCAAATTGAGCATCCCATGATCAAATAAACTGAGACCGGTGTTTTTCATAATACATGCCTCTGTTTGGTTTTTAATTTTCTCCCTGTTTTTTCAAGGACAAGAAGGGCTTTCTTCAGATACCATTTTTTGATCATATTATCTGATTTCGTATAAAAAATGATAAAATATGACGACAAATCATATCGTTGATCTCCTCCTAAACTTTTAAAATGGGTGTCTGGCGCCATACAGTGGCGGATGGCGGATGTTTGCGACCTGGGAAGGGGCCAGACATGGCCATTGAGGCATTACAGCAACACCGTTTAAGCAAAGAAAGTGATCGTAGATCACTTTATATGCTTGTTTCATGAAATGACGTGCTGGGTTTCCTCCTTTGTAATGTTTTGCCAGGCAGCTTTCTTCCAACTGTTTATAGGTCCTTCTGTCTTTCTGAAATGCATGCTCGATTGGGTTGAGATCAGATGATTGACTTGGCCATTGCAGAGTATGCCACTTCTTTGCCTTAAAAAACTCATGGGTTGCTTTTGCAGGATGTTTTGAGTCATTGTCCATCTGTAAAGTGATGAACCGTCCAATCAACTTTGCTGAATCAGGCTGAATCTGAGCAGCCAGTATTTGCTCGAATATAAGACAAGTTTTTTTTCAGAGTTTTTCATGTTCTTGTGAAGCCTTCTCTTTGTGATAGACTTGGATAATGGTATGCTTCTCAGAGAGTGTTCTTCACTTGGCTGGATGTTATGAAGGGGCTTCTTTTTACTACGGAAAGAATCCTATGATCACCCACCACTGTTGTCTTCTGTGAATGCCCAAGCTTTGTGTTGCAGAGCTCACCAGTGCATTCTGTTTTTTTCTCAGAATGTACTAAACTATTGACTTAGCCACTCCTCATGTTCCTGCTACCTCTCCGATGGATTTTTTTCTTTTTTTGCAGCCTAAGGATGGCTTGTTTCACTTGCATTGAGAATTTTGCCACATGTTGTGGGGTCACATCAACAGCTTCCAAATGTGAATTCCTTACCTCAAATCAATTCTAGACCTTTTACCTGCTTAATTGAAGAAGGAATAGCCCACACCTGTCCATGAAATAGCTTTTGAGTCAATTGTCCAATTACTTTAGGTCCTTTGAAAAAGAGAGGGCTACATATTAAACAGAAACATGGTTACCATGAAACTAAAGCTGAGACTGCACTTTAAGCCCATATTATTTTTTTTAACTGTAACTTGTATTTAGTAACGTGTTCAGTGTCCAAATATTTCTGGACCTAACTATTTTGTGATGTTTTCTCATACCGCACCAATTACGTAGAATTGATCTTATTATCTGATGCTGTTTTGTGTAGTATTTTAAAGAGACGTACTGCAAGTCATTTCAAGCAGACACTTTTGTTTCTAACCAGCTGAGGGCGCCAAATGTTTTCGCTGGCCATAGTTACAGTAATAAAAATTGAGTGCTTTTGTCACTGAGTGAGGGCGCCTGATCCCATTGATCAAGGTAATTTTGTAACTTTTTACAAATGTAAACTATGTACCACAGTTTCATTCAGAAAGACAGAACCAGTCAATATTTCCTACCCTGCTGTCATTCTTTTATAGAGGTTCACAATGTTTTTTGTGTTTGACTGTACCAACACAACAAGAAAATTCATATTACTAGTTATTCAAACTTAATGTTTTTGCATAGTTGCCAATAGTTGTGCATTGTTCTGCACACTCCTGAATTGTTGTCCCGCCGAATATGTTCTATTGCAGTACTGTTGGAGTAAAAACAAGCTTTGTGCATGTACAGTGTTGTATGTGCCATGGCATCATGTAATCAGCATGAAGAATTTTGCCAGTAAGGCTAGATGGCAGGCTCACTCTCAGGGTTTTCAACACCTGATATATCTGTATGTATGGTATTAATGTATATTTATTATTTATGTGTTAACTGCCCCACTTCATAAAGTGTACCTCACATGCTTTTCAACATACAGAAATTGTCTGGTGAAGTAGGACCCTGGAGGGTGGAGCGTGTCAGGAGAGACAGGAACGGAGGAGCGGCATAGTAGACAAGCCGGGTCAAACCAGGAGATCAAGATGAAGCCAAATCAGAACCAGAAGCGTCGCCAACAAGCCGAGTTGATGCCAGAAATCCAAAATCAAGAGCACAGTCGGCAAACATGAGCAAGGTTAGCATGCCGGGTCAAAAATTAGGGAAACCGCACAAATCAGAGTACAAGCAAAACCGACGGGTTACACCAACCAAGGGTAACACAGAAGTGAAAGGCCCGGGCTTAAATAGGGAGAGCGCAAGGTACTTCCTGAAGGAAGAGGTCACCCGAGGTCATAAGAGCATGTCACCTCTGGAATGCACAGTTTGAGGTTTGGCCACAAGGTGGCGCCGTGTGGTCGACAATGAGATGAAGCCGGCAGACGGGAAGCAGGGCCCAAGATGCGCACTCACTACCCGGGAGGGTCTGGAGTCAGCCCGGGGAGCCACTGAAGACTCTCCGTGGGAGCAGCAGGAAGACGAGGACGGGTTTCTTACAGAAATGGAGACTGGCTTATTGCACAGTGGCAGATCATGTTAATCTTGTCTTAATAGTCAAAAATCCTTTAGTATTAGCATGTTTGTTTTAATGGGATACACTTGGTTCCTAATAAATGTAATTGTTTTTTCATCTTTAATTTTTTATTGCCTGCATCGCCCTGTATTACTGATTGCAATATATGTGATCAGCCAGCAGTGGGAGCACCGAGAGAGCCTAGCAGGGCTCTCCTGCCCTTGAGTGAACTTTTAGCAAGTGTCAGCACTGACACCTACCGGAGGGGAATGCCCAATCATGTGATGGTGTACCAAATTATATTTATAATTGAAAAGCTTACAAATCGTTATATATGAGCTTTAACTATTTTGAACTGTGTTAAATATGGATTTACCTCTCTTTTCTTTATTTTTGTGGTATGTGCATGAACACACTTTAAATGATTGAACCTGTCTGTGAATATTCAGTTTATTCACAATCAGTTGCAGATCAGTTGGTGGAAAAGCTGCAGTTTCAACACAGCATTCGATACAAACCCTGGCAAGAACAGTTCAACTGGCCCTGCAAAATGAATAATTAAATCCACGATATGACCTTCAGCAAATCTCTAAACATTAACTATGCATATAGAGACAGCTGAGCCCTTCTCAAAGTATAAGCTCACCTCTTGTCTATTTCAGTGAGGGAGTGTAAGCTTGCCTACTTTTGAATTGATTATTTTGCTTTGTTATTTATTAGCTGACCAGTTAAGCGTAATAGGATATAATTTATGAGCCAAATGTGAATAGGCCGTTGAAGATGATCTTATTGGCTTAATATTGCTGATACAAAATTATTTTATTTATGATTGAGCCATTTCCGTCATTACCCCTTTCAGCAGTTAAATACAGATAATTGTACATGTATTTAAAGCAACCAGTTTTACTGATGGAGACGTGTTACTGGATAAGTCAATTTTCAAATAGGGACCACTAGTCAATTTCACATGAAAAACAGATATCTAATGCAATTATCTGGTTCAGTGATCCAGTAGCTTGTTTGACGTCACTCCCTTGACCTTATCCCCTGATGCTAACCATCATTATGTACATTGGAAGGTTTGGAGGTTATTTCTACAGTGAGCAGGTTAACACAGGAGATAAATATTAGACAAGAAGATGGAAAAGGGACTATTGCACAGCGAGGAACAGGTTATCAATCACATGTCAAGGTAGTGCCAAGGAGAAAGGCAAAAGTAGATTGAGGTGAAAATGAAAGGGAACATATGACAGATGCCATGCACAAAACAAAACAGCTTAGTTAAATTTGGCTGGGCCTGGAAGTCAGGCAATATTTTGATATCTTGCATATTTTAATTGTTACATAGCCACCAGATAACGGAAAGGGGCAATAATTGCATTATGGTATTATAAAGACCAATTCATCTTAGCAGCCACTTCACCGAAGGACAGTTGTGTGACGAGAACCAGTTTTATTTATAGCATCTAGAGTCACCCACAGAATAAGATGCCATGCCCCTGTCTTAAATCATCTTGAGGTCAAGAGTGTTACAATAACCTAAGTAAAATGAATGTTCTCATACAGTTATACTCCAAGAATTGGAAATACGAAAAGGCATAATCATTAATATTAATTGACATAAAATACCCTGCACATATAACCATGAAGCACAACAGAACATTGCTAAATATGAAAAGGAAACAACAGATGTTACTACGGTGTATTTATTATCTGTGAAATGTTTACTAGATAACTAAATGCAGCACTAAAACATAGTTTCTGGTACAAATGAATGCTAAAACCTTTCTAGATATAATTATTTAACCATGTAACATTTGAATACTTTTGGAAATTTCAGGGTACAAAATGCAGCACTCTACAGGTCCAACATCCATGCCAAAAGTGTTTGCAGTAACAAATAAATCATAAATTTCAGAAAATTAACCTTAAAATGGTCCGATTACTTTGCTGTTGATTTGGGAATGAATCCTTTCGTACAACACTTAGGAAACCCATAAAATACAAATAATATTGTAACCAGAACAACTGTGTGGTTATGTCACGTTTTGTGAAGTGACAATTTTTTATTTTCAGCTGGTCCACTTTATACTTTTATTGATAATGTATTTGGTAGCCTTCAAGACCATGCGATCACCCCCTTATATTTCCTTTTCGAAAATGTAAGCAGACAATTTGCAACAGGATTAGCTGGAACTTTACAGAACACCACACGCTTCAGATTGCGACATTATCTGTGAGCCTGGTGGTCCTAGTGCTTTGACCTTCCAGCTGCCGCTTCCATCTGTTCACCAAAACTCCACTGGCCCCTTTCCGCAAAAACTATGAGTCTGGCAAGCCAAAATCAAAACTCACCGCAGATCATGAGTATACAACTAGGTATTTGGCCCAAATGCTGGACCCTACGAACTAGGATGTCACGCAGGTACCGAAATGCATCCTGAATTTTATTTGTTGATAACACGCTGATATTTCAGTGGACTGACAGAGTGGGGAGATGCTCTACACACATAGTGTCAGCAGGTAAAAGGCTTCTTGTTATTAGACACCTGGGAAGTTGCTAGACTCACACATTCATTATTGTTTAGAATGCTGTTATTACTTGCTAAGGAATACTTACTTATGTTGGTTCCTATAAGATGAGGGCTGGGGGGGGATGCGCTGCTGGGATTTGAATGTTGCGCTTCCCAGGCATGGATAGCCTCACCCAATATCAGGGAGCTTTATGCCTCAGAGATGTGCAGAGTTATTTTTTTCAAAAATGTTTATAGTTGCTTCGTTGTCACCTCAACATTAGTGCTGTCGGATGCTTGGGGTGGGCTGCTATGATAACTTATTAACCTTTTTAGGACAATAACAACATTGTGTAGCTCATCTTGGCTAGCCACAGTGTCAGCATGGCTCCATTGTATCTACAGTCCCACTCCATCTCAGTCAGAGCTAGACCTGTCCAGCGCTGAAAAGGTTAACTGTAGAGTTTCGCAGGTGTACCCAGTTGGGGTACAGGTCCTCCCGTCACAAGCATCAAGGTGCCACAGGGGGCATGGCTTAATAGGCGGCAGATTTAAAAGCCAGCATTGAGCCTTTGCTCATTGCTCAGTTGTTCTGATTCCTTTAGAGCTGCTGTGCTGTGCTGTGCTATGCTATGCTATGCTGTGATGTGCTACCTAGTGTTCCCTGCTGTTATCCCTTCTGTTGCTGACTTCGGATTGTCTGACCTTCCTGCTGCTTCTCTGGTATCCTGACTGGGCTTTGGACTTTGACTTTGCTGTTTGCTGGTATCCTGATTTTGCTCCTCTACTCGCTGACTCGTCTTCTGTATCCCTGACCTCGGCCTCCATTCTGACCACTCTCTAGCCTCCTCACCAGTAACTATCCTAACAGGACACAATGGGGGGCTAACCTTTAAACAGTCCTCAGAGAAGAAGACTGGAACCAGTCATGCTTCAGTGTACAAACATTATCCGCTTGTGTTCTGGTGAAAGAGAAAGCATACACAAATGAGTAGCCAGGTGGTACATAACGCCGGCAAGATTGAAGCATCTGATTCCACAGTCGAGCAACCTCTGCTTCCACAACTTTATTAGGTTCACCTTGCTAGTACCGGGTTGGACCCCCTTTTTGCCTTCAGAACTGCCTTCATTCTTCATGGCATACTTTCTACAAGGTACTGTAAACATTTCTCAGAGATTTTGGTCCAACCTTGAGTGAACTCATTGTCATGTTCAACAAACCATTTTGAGATGATGTGTTAGGATAAGGATACTGATTGACGAGTTCGGTATGCAGGATGATGGTTATCAGCTGAGAAGGCAATGAGAGGACACCGTCTGTGACGAAGCCATCCATCACTGTGCGCCACTGCGAGAAGCCTGACTGGCCAGCCTCCTCCCTAGTTGACTATGGCCCTGGGTTTGTAGAGAACATTCTGTGGCTACCCCCAGCAGATATCTTCTCATCACTGGCTGAGGAATTATCTAAAAACAGCAGACGAGCCAGGAATCTGCCACCAGGGAGCAGGCCCCAGTGTTTTAGTTTAATGTATTAAAATCAGTTCCCCCACCTAGTGTGTTGTTAATCCTGTTACTGCCCCTGTTGTCTCTGGGAGGCAGATTAAGGGGGCGGTTTGTGTCCCAATATCTTGTTTTATGTTAATGTGTTTTTTGCTGGATTTATCCAGCTCTGTGTGTCTAAAATAAATCAGTCTTCGTTTAGTCTCGGCGAGTGACTGGGGAACCGGGTAAAGTGTGTTGTCCCAGGCTAAGGGAGCACAAGACAGCAGAGGTGGTCGGTCGGACTAGCCAGATCCGTTACATTGGTGGCAAGCGGCGGGATTTCGTCATAGTCTGAGGGACACTTACTTTCTACCGGGATTGACCGACAGGACGGCAGACTTCGGTCGCCTTGACGAGGACATTGTTCTCCAGAGGACTATGACTTTGGTGGCCCTGGATTATTATGGGATAGTCTGCAGGAGGATCCGGACTTCGGCAGTACAGCGGAGTGGCGGATTGAGGACATCCGGGATTTCAGGGAGTGGGACCTCCCAGATGCACTGGGACTCAGAGGTGATTTAGACTTTTTAATTACACAGGAGTGGGAACTGGAGAAGGCATATAAAAAACTGTTCGAACGCGTTCAACAGAATGCCCCAGTGTCCAGGGATTGTGTGGATTTTGTGGATGTGATTGAGCGGTCAGCTGAGGATGTTGACCCAGGCGGGGTGGATGGGACTGCGGTCTCCACCCCTGAGTCACAGGGATACTGGGCAGCTAATCTAGATCCGATACTGGAGCTGTGCGACTGTGCTCCACAACCGGATGCAGAGACTGGGGATTTATTCGATTTAATGTCTGAGGATGTTAACCCAAGAGGGCTGGATAACACTGCGGTCTCCATACCCGAGTCCTCAGAATGCGGGGCAGTCTGCCCAGATCTCTTAGCCCCACCTGAAGAGCTGGCAACAGGGCAGAGTGCTGCTGGATTCTGCCCCACACCTGCAATGGCTACAGGGATCCAGGGAGATACGGCACCCGGCCCTTCTCCCCAGCGGGAGCTCACATGTCCGGGAGCAGAGGAACCGGTCCTCCCTCCCCAGCAGCAGGCCGACCCACAAGATGCCCTAACCCCAGCTGAAGTGCTGGCAACTGGGCAGAGCATCGCTGGCCTCTGCCCAGCACCTACCAAAGCTGCAGGAATTCAGGGAGATCCAGCAGCCAACCTACCTCCCCAGCAGAAGCAGGGAGGTGGAACAGCCGGTCCACCCCCCCAGCGGCATAACCTAATTCCGGGACCGGAGGAACCTGAACTCCCTCCTCAACGGCAGCAGGAGCACCAGGGAGGGGATGCAGGCGGCATCCCTCCCCAGCGGTACCCGGGAGATGGCGCAGCCGGCCCATCTCCCCAGCAGCAGGAGCACCAATTTTGGGAGGGCATTAATGGGCCAAATAAACTGACTGACTACGGAGTCAACCCGTTTGGGGTCTCATCCTATGTCAGTCCAATTCGAAGGGGGAAGAATTGTGACGGAAGCCTCCATCACTGGGGCCACTGGAGAAGCCTGACTGTCAGCCTCCTCCCTATTGACTATGGGCCCTGGGTTTGTAGAGACCCATACAACAATCTGAGGTTGAGCCTGGACAGGAGAGTCACGCGGGATTTCGCAGAGAGAGGTGAATGGTCTGTAGGGATGCCAAAGTCGGGGTGCCGGAGTACAGGCCAGCGATTAGAATAGCCAGGGTCAGGATGGCAGAAAATCAGAGTAGTCAAATAGGTAAGCCAAGGTCAGGGGAGCCAGATATACAGGGATGGTCACAACAAGCAAGTTTCAGCAACCCTTGTGTGACATCACCGAACAACATGCACCCGTCTCCATTCAAAGTGCTGGAAGATATCTCACGGCCATGCTTAAAGCCAAGAAACTGCTGTGGTTGAAGGGAATGCTGCAAGCAGGTCTGGGGAGGGGAGCAAAGCCAGGTACTAGCCAAAAGGGGATACTCAGGGGAAGAGAATCTATGGGGGCCATGACATGATGTGAGCTTTGTGACATGGTGCATTATCCTGCTGGAAGTAGTCATTAGTAGATGGGTACACTGTGGTCATAAAGGGATGGACATGGTCAGAAACAATACTCAAGTAGGCTGTCGCATTTAAACGATGCTTAATTGGTACTAAGGGGCCCAAAGTGTGTCAAGAAAATGTCCCCCACACCATTACCACCACCACCAGCCTGAACCGTTGATACAAGACAGGATGGATCAATGCTTTTATGTTATTTAAGCCCAAGTCTGACCCTGACACCTGTCACAGCTGGAATCGAGTCCAGGCAACGTCCTTCCAGTCTTCCATTGTACAATTTTGGTGAGTCTGTGTGAATTGTAGCCCCAGTTTCCTGTTCTTAGCTGACATTAGTGGCACCCGGTGTGCTCTTCTGCTGTTGTAGCCCATCTTCTTCGATATTTTGAGCATTCAGAGATGGTATTCTGCATACCTTGGTTGTAACGAGTTACGGTTGCCTTTCTGTCATCTCAAAGCAGTCTGCCCATTCTCCTCTGACATCAACAAGGCGTTTTCGTCCACACAAGTGCCACTCACTGGATATTTTCTTTTTTTCGGACCATTCTCTGAAAACCAAAGAGATGGTTGTGCGTGACCAGTAGATCAGCAGTTTTTGAAATACATAGACCAGCCTGTCTGGCGCCAACAACCATGCCATGTTCACTTAAATAGCCTTTCTTTCACATTCTGATGCTCGGTTTGGACTTCAGCAAGTTGTCTTGACTACGTCTACATGCCTAAATACATTTGCTGCCATGTGATTTGCTGATTAGCTATTTGTGTTAACAAGCAATTGAACAGGTGTGCCTATTAAAGTGGCCAGTGAGTGGATATTATTATAATTTGAGTATTCTGAGGTCACAGTGCTTCTAATATAGAATGTTGCTAAGAAATTAAATTTCGGAAAAGCAAAGAAGATAAAATAACATTTGTCCACATAGCCACTGTCTAGGAAGGATCTTTCCATTAAGCTATTATATAAGAATAAAAATACTGTTATAACTTAGAAAAGGACGCTGAAAGGTGAATATCTGAAAAGATTCCGTGACAGCGGATTATCTATAGCTTAAAAATAACTTTCCGTTTCTCAAATGTTCACCAACCGTAAGAATAAGAAATAACCCTAGGTCTTTTGTTCTTCCTAAAAATCAATTTTCATGAGATTCCCTGTTATCAGAGCCTGACTTCCTTAAATAAGATAACAAGTTTCTCTTGTAAAATATATGGATGTGTCATGCTGTAGGATGATGAGTGCTTGTGAAAAGAAATTAAAAAATTGTGATTGAAAAATAATCACACATACTCTATGTGGGTACTAGATCATAGACTATTTGTAGTTACAATTCTTTGAGCTCTTGGTTATAATACTTCAGTCCTAACAAACAGCATTGTCAATTAT
>VKOC01030215.1:0-15706 GCA_009364415.1 Spea multiplicata
ATCGTTAGTTGCAGCCCTACTCTACACTGCTACTAACAATGGCTGTTCTTATTGGCACAGTTACACTCTACACTGCTACTAACAATGGCTGTTCTTATTGGCACAGTTACAGTACTGATGGTGGCACTGGTAACTGTGCCAGTGCAAACAGGAGTACCGACCATAGAAATGGTAGCAGGACTGCTAATTGTTTCATTTTTTCTACCAGATTTGGTAGGTTTTGCTGTTGGTGGTGGTGATGATAGTAGCAGTGGAGGATGTGGAGGCTCAGAGGACAATTGTGCACTAGTCATTCCTGACCATTCATCTCCTCTATTCTCTCCTCCACTTCCTTTGGCTCATAGTCAAGTTCTTCATTAGCCAGATCAAATGGAATTCCTGCTAGACTGAAGCTAAGACTGATATCATTACTACTACTACTAGTAGTAGTACTAGCAGGAAGAACAGAGCCGTAGTCTGCACTTGGCCTCTCAGTCTCATGCTTCTCTGGTACATCGCTAGATAGCCCTCTCTCTAACTGTCTTTACAAAAAATATTGTAAGGACTAGCTAGAGGTGGTACTAGGAGGGAATGATGGGAATAGCAGGTGCAGCACTAGTGGTGGTGGAGTTGGTGGTCTTGGGAGGCGGATAATCAACAAAAAGCCACTGTGAGAGAACCAGATCGCTTGGGATTGGGAACAGCACTCTCAGTATTGCTGCTAAACCTTTGGAGCCTGTCCCTCCCTCCCTTTTCTTAGTCCCAGGATCAATTTCAAGTTTTATGTTAACTTAAAAGGGGTAGGATAAAAGCGCTAAAAGAATTTTTTTAAAAAAACATATAAATTTGAAAATAAATAAAAAAGTCCTTTTTAAAACAAAGTTATTGTAGATGTAGCAGCAGAACCACTTACCAAGGTTTCCTCTTCTTGGCTTGGACAGGTAGAGTAGTTCACAAGGGGGTTAGTGGCTGCGCTCTCACGGATGTGAATATATGAAAGAAAGAGAAGGGGGCTTCTTCAGTTAGCCCCAAAGTATGTGCTTTGGCGATATAATCCTCGCCTTAAAGATTTCTTTGGCAGCACTATGTAATATGGGTTTCTTCAGTTAGCCCCAAGATGTGCATTTAGGTGGTATAATCCTTGCCTTGGAATTTCTTTAGTCTCAGCCTTTGGAGCAGTCTGGAGTGTCCACAGTTCCTTTTTGGTGAGCAATGATAGAATTACTCACTCCTCATTGATTTAAGAAGTGTTTAAGAAGGCTTACAGTATGTAGGTATGACAAGATGTTTAAAAGTTAGAATATCAGAACATTGTTGCAATATTAGAAATGGAATTGTCACCCATAGCGTCTCTAAACACTTTTTAAATCACAATAAAGATCCAAAGTTACTAAAATTTACTGTTATAAAAAAAATATCCATACCCTGGAGAGGAGGGGATATTGTGAAGATTTTAGGAAAGACTGAATTGTATTGGATATATTGTTTAAAAACCCTAACCCCTGAAGGGTTAAATATAGATTTTGACATGCACCTCTTTTTGTAATGTTCCAGTTATGCTTGTTTTAATTAAATTTTTTTTTATTTTTTTTTGGTGATGTATAAGCCACACCCCTTGTTGATGACATCATTTGGCACCATTTTAGACATTTCAAACTGTATAAAAACATTCAATGTATCAGGAGCCTTTCTATACACTCTGAGGAAGCCTGTGCTAGGCGAAACGTGTTTGTGTATTATTTTATATTAACCCTTTGTTGGTTTTTATTACCAAAAGTTTTTCATGCTCCTGGACCTTTTTTAATTTATAAGACAGAATACCTTGTCAGCCACCACTATATCCTTGGTGGGGATTTTACCACCTACGCGCTGAGGAGTAAGCAATTCTATCATTGCTCACCAAAAAAGAACTGTGGACACTCCAGACTGCTCCAAAGGCTGAGACTAAAGAAATTCCAAGGCAAGGATTATACCACCTAAATGCACATCTTGGGACTAACAGAAGAAACCCATATTACATAGTGCTGCCAAAGAAATCTTTAAGGCGAGGATTATATTGCCCAAGCGCATACTTTGGGGCTAACTGAAGAAGCGCCCACCAAATGTGAGTAGCCCTTTGTGGCCTTCATTTCACAAAAAATAAGCTTTAAGACATATTGCACTATTGTGCTTCTCTTACTTTCATATATTCACATCCGTGAGAGCAAAGCCACTAACCCCCTTGTGAACTACTCAAGTTTTATGTTGTGTGTTGTATTTAACAGTAGGTGACTGGGGGAATTGGTTTATTAATTAAATTGAGAAAAAATATGAATAAAAAAAAAAGAAAAGGAAAAATGGAAACCCCAAAAATTTGGAGGAAGTTTCTCTTCAGTGCTACTGATGAAAAACTATGCACAACTGCACTGTGCTGTCGTGTGCAGACTGCCAAAGTGCTGAAGTTGTTTAACAATTGTTATTAGCGTTATTAACTCAGGTTTAACTGTTGTAATACACTCACTACTAGTAAATCTAGCAATATTTATTTTAAATTTACACAGGCCTAAGAGCAAGATTGATCTGTCAGTCTTTTTCTTTTACTACTAGGCTAAAGCTTGTTTCAGGCTAAGTCTACCCCTAGCAAGGACAGACACTCTCAAGCCCACTATGCTAAAGTGAGCTTATCTATATATTATATTTAATTAATATAGATTATAAATTATAATTATACTATGGGTTTAAACAACAAACTTTAAATCAGGTACAGAAGCAGACCGATATAGTCGTACTACTGCTAAGTCTATAAATATTAGCTAAATTATTTTCTTTCTTACTACTAGTACTACAGCTGTTGTCACACAGTCAATCTTTCTTAAAAAAAAAAAAAAAGAGTAGAAAAGAAAATTTAACAGCAAAACAGTTAGCTTCACTGCTTGCTGAACAGCACAGTGAGTGGCTGGACTCACTAGCCCAACTAGTTCACTTCACTGATGGACTGATGTGAGCACAACAAATGAAATGTAATAATTATTAATTAATATTAAGAAGAAAATTTGACTTTGTCTCTTGCTGTTGCTAACACAAAGCACAAACTAAAGCACTGCAGCACCAGTACTAGTAAGATTAGTTTAACGTTAAAATTAAAAATGATAAACTAATAATAATTAGGGATTTCTTATGTTAATATAATTAATTATCAACTTCTAGTTTAAGCTTAAGGGTAGTAGTGGATAGATGAATCTTTATGTGGGATAAATTAACTATCTTCTACCTGACAGAATGGCTCAAGTACACTAAGCTAAAACATAACAGGTAATTTAGCTAAAATTATTATAATATTAATTATAATTCTTCACACACAAGTAGTCGTCTACACTAGTATACCATGTGTCACGTTACAACGGGTATTGGAGATCAGGCAGGACTCAAGGAAACAGTAAGTTCAGAAGAGCCTAGGTCAGGATTTCGGAGGACAGGATAAACCGTAAACACGAAGATCAGGAATGTATAAACACAGTCAGTGGAAACTAGCACAAGGCATAGAAGACCATCAGAAGGCAAGGTTACTACAGTTTGATGGGTTTAAATAGGAATCCGGAATGGAAGTTCGAATTTGCCGCCAAAACAGTCATGACGTCACTTCCGTGTCAGGAATTGCAGCCATCTTGTGTGTGGCGCAATCTCCCTTTATAAAGTCCTGCAGTTCGGGAGAACCGAAGCGGATTGCCGTGCAGCAGCCGGGTTACCCTCGCCTGCCTCTTCGAAAGACTGGGGCAGAGGACGTGCGGTGGAGGGGGTCTCCCTTTTCTCTGTGACAGCTGCTGCTGAGGTGGCCGTGTGGTGGAGGGGGATCTCCCTCTCCTCTGTGGCGGCTGCTGCTGAGGTGGCCGTGCGGTGGAGGGGGATGTCCCTCTCCTCTGTGGCGGCTGCTGCAGGGGTGGCCGTGCGGTGGTCTCCCTCTCCTCCGTGGCGGCTGCTGCTGTGGCGTAGGAACAGGCGGCAGGTGAGTAACACTGATTGATATTTAATATTATATATTATATACTATTAAATTATATTAATTAATAATACCAACAGCTCAGGTTAACTAACCAGCCTTTTGACTGACTGACTGTCCTGAACTAAAATTAAGTTTTAAAAATGAGGGAAGACAGTAGGCAAGCAGTAGGCAGTGGGCACGGTCAGCCCAGGGCCAGGGCACTGCAGTGCCATTGAGGCACTGTATGCAGCAAACTGTCAGCTCAACAGCACTACACCGTTTCACAGAAGCACTGGGAGAAAAAATCCTACTTCAGTAAAGTACACTGTTAGAAATGGCAGGCTGAGCCCATAACCAGTCTCACACAGAACAATCTCCCCTCTCTCTGTAATCCTCTGATGCAGCACAGCAGTGTTGCAAAAGCAATCATGGCAAAAATGAATAGATCTCATGCAAGCTCTGCCCTTTAAAGGCTGTTTCCTATTTTTTTTAAAAAAGCATCACAGACATTGGACGAGCCCTCAGCATGATGTCAGAAGAGTGAGCTGATTAGAAAAACGAAGATCAGCTCACTTAATCAATGTCTCTCGTCTTCTTTGAAAAATTGGCAGGCGTGCCACCAACACGAAGAAACGAAGAATCTTGTACGTTTTGCAGCCGCCATGTTTGGTTCTTCGGTATTCGGTTTAAACAATGAAGACGCTCTATTCATGTTTGTTTTCATGTTTGCCCAAATACGAATGCACAAGTCCACTTTATACTATCCACTTAGAAAAAATATGCCAGGCAGGTAAACAGCAACACACAAACCATTGTTAGGGACAATACCAAATATTTTATGCACACCAACACTATAGGAAGGTGATTAAATGATGGATAACAATGTAAATTAGGCTTTGGAAAAGATTAACCAATAAACAAGTGGATTTACACAAAAAAACAATCATGGCACATCCTTGGGGTGGGGAATTAGGTGGATCATGGCAGGATTGCCTCCCCTCTCCAGGCTGGAGAGTGACCAATAAAAGAAGCACCCATTTTCTCCATGTTATCCTAAGGGGATTGGCGAAGGCAGCTAGGTTCAACCTTTATTGTCTGCGGCCACTTGATGCCAAACATGAGACGTCTCTTCTGCTGGGTAAAACCACTCCCACAACCATCGCTCCTGCCTTATCCTTCAAACTTCCATGTGCACAGGAACACTTTTCAATATCTGCGGCCCGTGACCCAGTTGTGGTGTAAGCTGCATCCCCGACCTTGAGTACCCTGAACTTACTACATCTCTCTTGAGTCACCTGGAAAATGAGTCAGTCCCCCTTGCTACTGTGTAGCATCATATCTCTACCCCAGTGCCGCAGTCCTATATACAGTACATTATGTGACATATTATATTTTGTTAGTTTCTGAACAGCCATTTTCAGTTATCAATAGATAATGTTGCCCTGTTCACTAAAAAATATGTGGACAACTGATCATCACACGTATATGAGCTTGTTTGACATACATTCTGAAATCATAGGTGTTAATATTGAGTTGGTACCCCCTTTGTAGATATAACAACTCACACTCTTCTGGAAAGGCTTCCCACAAGATTTTGGAGAGTGTTTGTGGGAATTTGTGCCCATTCAGCCAAACTCGCATGTGTGAGGTCAGGCACTTGTGTTGGATGAGAAGGCCTAGCTCGCAGTTAGCATTCCAATGGTGTTCAATGGAGTTAAGGTTTGTGCAGGCAACTCAGGTTCCTCCAAACTTGCCAAACCATGTCATTATGAGCCTTGCTTTGTGCAAGCTGTTAACCAAACCATAGCTAACGGTATTCACCCACGAGTACTTAAGGAGCTGTGTCAGGAAATAAGTGAACCTCTGTTTCTAATCTTTTGGGATTCTTTTCTTTCAGGAATTGTACCAGAGGATTGGAGGAAGGCAGATGTGGTTCCTATTTTCAAAAAGGGTTCCAACTCTGTGCCTGGAAATTATAGACCTGTGATCTAACTTCCATTGCTGGGAAAGTATTTGAAGGGCTGTTTAGGGATAATATTCAAGAATTCCTTGGGAAGAATAGTATTAGCAAAAATCAGCATGGTTTTATGAAATATAGGTCCTGTCAAACTAATTTAATTGCATTCTACGAAGAAGTAAGTAGAAGTGTCGATTAGGGTGTTGCAGTGGATGTAATCTACTTGGATTTTGCCAAGGCGTTTGACACGGTTCCACACAATAGGTTAGTATTCAAACTGAAATTGGCCTAGATGCAAATTCTCGTTCTTGGGTAGAACATTGGCTTAGAGATAGAGAACAGAGAGTTGTTATAAATGGTAAATTTTCAAGCTGGTCAAAAGTGGTGTCCCTCAGGCAGTAGGCATTGAAAGTCATGTTTCTGTGTTTGCACAAGCAACCTACACCCTAAACGGTAGTGAATTAGGGGTAATCACAAATGAGAAGGATTTGGGAATTGTTATAGACAACAAACTAGGCAACAATGTGCAGTGTCAGTCTGCGGTTGCTCAGGCCAGTAAGGTATTGTCGTGTATAAAAAGGGGAAACAGGTCACGGGATAAAGATATAATTTTGCCTCTGTATAAATCAATGGTAAGGCCGCACCTTGAATATGCTGTGCAATTTTGGGCACCTATTCTAAAGAAGGATATCATAGCATTAGAAAGGGTGCAGAGGCTGGCTACAAAATTAATAAAAGGAATGGAGCAAGGTTAACTAATTTAAATATGTTTAGTTTAGAAAAACGTTGCCTCAGAGGGAATATGATAGCATTATATAAATATATTTGGGGCCAATACAAACCATTGTGTGGAAATCTGTTCATAAACAGGACTATGCATAGGACACGCGGTCATGCGTTTAGACTGGAAGAAAGGATATTTAGACTTAAGCAGAGGAAAGGGTTTTTTACAGTAAGGACAATAAGGATGTGGAATTCTCTGCCTGCAGAGGTAGTTTTATCAGAGTCTGTACAGACGTTTAAACTGCAACTGGATGGATACCTGGAAAAACATAATATTCGGGGATATAATCTTTAATTATGAGGAAACAGCTTATTGATCCAAGGAGAAATCTGACTGCCATTTTGGGGTCAAGAAGGATTTTTTTTCCCCTGGTTAGTGCAAAATTGGAAACAGCGAAACCGGGGTTTTTTTGCCTTCTTTTGGATCAACAGCAACAAATTAACAGATATAGGAAAGGCTGAACTTGATGGACGCATGTCTTTTTTCAGCCTATATAACTATGTAACTATGTAACCCTCCTTAATATCAAGTTAAGTTTTAGGCGGATGTGAAAAAATGTTGTAAGAATGCTTTCAAAATAGACATGTTTATTAAACATAGACATTATTATTTAACAAAATGCGAAGTCGGTGAACAGAAGAAATATCTACATCAAATGAATAATTGGTATCACCACCCTTTACCTTCAAACCAGCATTGATACACTTGCACAAAGTTTTTTAAGCATCTTGAATTTAGGAAGCCTTGGTTGTTTCCCACTCTTCATGTAATTTCAGGAAGACTGAATGATTTTTTTTTTTTTTGGAACATAGAATTTTTATTGAGATTAGTACGGTCAAAGAAACAACACAATGCCAGATGACATAGACACGTGTACAAACAATCCAATAGTCCACAGAACATCATGACCAATAGGCACCAAATACAGGCAGAGGCGGAGTGTCAGATATGTGAGAGCTGCCCGTAAGCTGCCAAGGAAATCTCAAAATTTTTAACAATTTAATAACATATGTCAACTCAAATAAAGCACAGTGGCAAAGAAGAAGAGGAAAAAGAAAGGATAGAGGGGGGGGGACATATCCAATAATAGTGCCCTCACGAGTCCGTAACCGCTTTCGTGTACCAGGGAGTACGCATGTTCCCAAGGATGAAACCTCCAGGCGCAGGGGTGAACGTGTGCCTATAATAATCATCCCAATTCTCCCAGGTAGACTGAAAGAGATGTAGGGAGTTAGAGGCCGTGTGCGCCATCTGTTCGTAAATACGTGTGGTAGTGAGGGAGTAGAGAACCTCTTGGATCGTGGGAGGGGAGGAGTTTTTCCATTTACGAGCGATGCAGATCTTAGCTGCAAATAACACATGCGCCAAAAGTTTCCTGCAAGGTGTATCTAACAAGGGTGGAAACATGTCTAATAAAGCCACTTCTACCTCCATATCAACGGGAATGTGCAACAGGCGAGTAAGGAGATGAAAAACATGTTGCCAAAAAGACCGAATGACAGGACATTCCCACCATATGTGTAACATAGTGCCTAAAACACCACACTGTCTCCAACAGAGCGGTGACGTAGAAGGATACATTTTAGCCAGCGTAGCCGGGACATAGTACCACCGAAACAAAACCTTACGAGTAGTTTCAAAATGAGTGGCATTCCGGGAAACACCCTGAAAGTTGGCAAGGGCATCATACCACACAGTAACATCATAGGAACGACCAATTTCCTTTTCCCATTGTAGCATATACATTAGCTTGGTCTCAGACCCATGACCCAGCAGAGCCGCATAACAGAGGGAGATGGCTTTCGGAACAGCAGTGTAGGAATCGACGAGGAGGTAGAGGGAAGGGCAGAATGACCCAAATGCGTGCGAAGAACATTGCGAAGTTGCAGATATTTAAAGAAGTCCTGACGAGGCAGCGAGTAACGAGACTGTAAAGATTGAAAAGACTGCATCTAACCTCGGGAGAGAAGGTGGGAGATGGAGGTGATACCCCCTTGAATCCACTCGTCCAAGGAAACGTGCGGCAGCAGAGGCCTCAGTGACGACAACGGTGCTGAACCATGGAGTCCAGGGGAAAAGCCCAGCTGAAGACGGTGAGCATCCCATATCCGTAGAGACAGCAAAGTTGTGTCCAATAGGTCCGACAACAGAGGCCGAAGGACCCTGGGGAGCCAAAGGATGTCGCTGAGCAAAAACGGAGAAGCATACAAAGACTCTTGGTCCACCCACGCCACCTTGTCACAAGGCGAAAAGAGCAGAAGAGATTGAGCCAGGTTTGCAGCCAAGTGATATTTCTTGATGTCCGGGACCCCCAGACCTCCAAGTAGCTTAGAACATTGGACGACCCCCAGCTGGAGCCTGGGCCGCTTGTTGAGCCACATGAACTTGGACAGTCTCGATTGCATCCGTCGAAAAAAGGCCCCCGGTAGCATAATGGGGATTGTGCGGAACAGATATAGCAACTTTGGAAGCAAGTTCATTTTAAAGGAGACAATGCGACCCAGCCACGAAATTTCCATCTTAGACCACCTGTTAAAATCCTCGCTGATCGAATTCCACAATGGTAGAAAGTTGGCACGAGACAGACCGGCCGGAGAAAGTTGGCACGAGACAGACCGGCCGGAGTTTTGGTAAGACGAATCCCCAGGTACGTAATATAGTCAGATCTCCAGGAATAGTGGAAGGACAAAGACAAGTTCGCAATCATAGACTCTTGGTAGCCGATGCTGAGGGCTTGTGTCTTAGACCAGTTCACCTTGTAATAGGAGAGACGTCCAAAGAGTTCCAGGAGACGGGACAGATTCGGCAACATAATCAGAGGCTCCGTAAGGGTCAAAAGGACGTCATCCGCGTATAAGCAGAGCTTCGTTTCAACAGAGCGCATAGTGAATCCATGGATGTTGGGATCAGCACGAATCGCAATAGCCAACAGTTCCATGGCCAGAGCGAAGAGGAGAGGGGAGAGTGGGCACCCCTGCCTGGTGCCATTGGAAATGACGAACGGTTTGGAGAGGAACCCGGAGGTGTAGACACGTGCCGTAGGTTGGTGGTAAAGTATGGCCACAGCCGCAACAAAAGCTTCCGGGAAACCAAAAGCACGTAACACAGACAACAGGTAGCCCCAGTGCAAATGATCGAACGCCTTTTCAGCGTCGAGAGAGAGTAGGAGGCACGGAGAGGTTGTTTTCTGAGAGGCCGAGGTAAGGTTAATCAATCTCCTGGTATTATCAGACGGTTGTCGTCCTAGAATGAAGCCGACCTGGTTATTTTTGATCAGGGCCGGGAGCAGGGCATTCAGGCGATTAGCCAATAGTTTGGAGTATAGCTTAGTGTCCGTATTGAGCAGGGAGATGGGCCTATAATTAGCACACTCCGCTGCGGATTTCCCAGGCTTAGGGATGGTGACCACATATGACTCGGACATTTCTTGAGGTAATAAAAGTGGAGAAGAGAGCACAAAGCCGCGGGGCAAGTATGTGCTGAAACTTCCGGTAATACACGTTGGATAAGCCATCCGGGCCAGGAGCCTTGTGCATTTTGAGGCCGGCAATAGTCCTCTCCACTTCGTCCGTCGTAGGAGGCTGAGTAAGGAGATCCCAGGACTGTCTGGGAAGTTTCGGTATTGGTAACGCACTCAGAAAAGCCGCAACATCCGCTAACTGTGGTTGCGGTAGGTCCTTCTGGTCCCGTAGGTTATAAAGAGTCCCGTAGAAATCTGCAAATTTGTCAGCAATCTCCTTGGGGTTGAACAGTTTGCCACCTTGAGGGGTCTGAAGATAGTGAGTGGAAGTGTTAGCCTCTTGAAGACGAAGCCGTCGTGCCAGGAAGGAATCAGCCTTGTTGCCTTTAGAGTAGTAAGCCAGGTGTAGACGACGTAACGCGAATTCGGTGCGTTGAAGTTGGAGCCGGTGTAATTCTGTCCTGATCGTCTTGAGTTCCTCATGGGTGGCAGCAGACCAAGAGGTTTTATCAGAACGTTCCAAAATCCCCAGACGGGTGGTCAGATCATTCAGTAACTGCAGCCTTTGCTTCTTTTGTCGGGCAGCAATCTTCAGGAAATGTCCCCGTATAACCGCCTTGTGGGCTAGCCAGAGTGTGGAGGAAGAGACATCAGGGGTGTCATTAGCCCGAAAGTAGTGTGTAAGGGCATCCTCTATTTCCACACAGGTAAAAGATTGTTGAAGGAGGCTTTCAATCAAACGCCATCGAGACGGTGAGGAGAGTTGCGGGCCATCCTGTAGAATAATCCACACCGGAGCATGATCAGACCATGAGATATGTCCTATGTCTGCTCGCGTTGCTCCCTGCAAGGAAATCTTATCCACAAGGATCAAGTCAATCCGCGAGTAACTGGAATGTACATTGGAATAAAATGAATAGTCTCTATCCAGGGGGTGCAGGATTCTCCACGTGTCAAAAAGGGAATGTTGATGAAATAAATGTTGCAATTTCAAGCCGTGAGAGGTCACCAGTTTCAAGTACTTAGGCGCAAGTCGAGCTGAAGAGTCCCGAGAAGGATCGGCCAAGAGGTTGAAGTCGCCTCCGACAATCACTCTGCCCTCCCTCACCTTATGTAATTTAGTGAATACGCGATCCAAAAAGGTCAATTGGCCAGAATTCGGGGCATACAAATTTAGAATAGTATAAGAGATCCCATGTATGGAACCCTTCAAAATCAAATAACGGCCCTGGGGGTCACAGGTCTGAGACTGCAGCTATAAATCAATATTTTTATGAAACAATATCATCACACCACAAGTCTTCCCGGGGGCACGAGCATGATATTCTGAAGGGTAGTATTTAGAGGCCAAGAGACGGCGGTTGGACTTAGACAAATGAGTCTCCTGGACCATGACCACCGAAGCCTTCAATGTCTTAAGTTCTCTAAACAACATTTGACGTTTATGCGGAGTATTCAGACCACGCGCATTGATGGAGACCACAATGAGCGGCATTGGAGAGGAGGGCAAAGGAGCAGGGAAAGAAAGAAAAGAAAAAAGAAAAAGAAAGAAAGAGAAAAAGAGGAGGTAGAGAAAAGAAAGAAGAAGAGGGGAGTGTGAGGAAGAAGCAGAAAAGAGAAAGAGACCAGGAAACGACAGAGAAAGCGGAGAAAACACTTCCACGCCAGACTTCCACCCAGCGGCTGACGGGAGAAAAATACACGTATGAGAGAGAGTAGAAAAAGAGGAAACAAGGGCAATTCCATGGAATTGCTGCCACACCAGCAACCACAGAGATAAACAGGATCTACCGAAACAAGGCAGATATAGTGTATTTAACAGAAAACCATTACAATATAACCCCATTATACACATGAATAGAGCAAAGACGGTCGGCGTAAGAGGACCCACTTAGCTGCGTAAATGCGTGTAGGCACCACCCCAGAAAGGGATTGGGACTCTAAACCTAAGCAGCTTCGGAGAGTGACGTAGGCAGATAGTGTATATGTGAATGCAGAGACATAGGAGTGTATATGTGTATAACATGCACAGAGAGAAAGAAGGGAAAGAAAAAAAAAAAAAAGCTAGTGGATGAGGAGCGTGAGCTACGAGCTATGCACCCCCAACTTAACAACATAAACCAGCCAGGGTTGCCAGAGGTGGCATGGATGATGGCGACGTGCTGTAGAACTCAAGGTGTAAAGATGTGTAGGTGCCACTCGGGAAAGGATTGAAACTCCAAACCTATGCAGCCACAGAGAGTGGCGTAGGCAGATAGTGTAAGTGTGAGTGTGAATGCAGAGACATAGGAGCGTATATAGAACTAATATGCACATAGGGAGAAAAAAAAAAAAGGGAAAAGATGAGAGGCTAGTGCAAGAGGAGCGTGAGCTACGAGCTGTGCACCTCCAGCTGAACAGGAGAAACTGGCCAGGAGTGCCATAGGCGGTATGGATGGTGGTTACATACTGCATATCACCAAGTGTCACACAGTAAAGACCTCGTCCCACCATGCCCAGACAAAAAGAAATATGAGAAGGCCAGTGTGTAAAAATAGAGGTAGTGTGCAATATGATGAGGGCAGCAAGAAGGCGGCCCAATGTATCGATGTAGCGCAAGTAGGTATACGAAAAATACAAAAGCGAAATAATAAAAAAAAAAAAGCGGCGCGCGAAAAAACAAGCAAAAACACCGGGAGGTACATGTTACACCCCTTAGCGTTCTAACCCGTAGGGAACGAAGCGGAGCCGACGAGAGCAGTCCCCGCAGCCACTCAGCAGTGGAACGAAGACGAGTCACACCAGTCAAGATACCGCAAGGGACAAGGCCGGAGAAGACGCCGTCTCGGACACCTTCGCCATGGCGGAGCTGTTTTTAGTGTGGCGCCGCGACGGAATTCGTCGGTCGGATCTCTCCGGAGGTTGTGAGGAGGAAACATCTCGTGGAGAAGGTCGATCAGCCGGATCCTCCGGAACAGTCCCATCGCCGCGCACCAGCTCCCACTGCTGCAGGAGGGAGAGACCAGCTGCCGGTCAGTGGATGATATGTAGAACTCCATTCCTGGTGATCAATAGTTTGGTAGGGAAGCCCCAACGATAAGGGATATGGTTTTTCCGCAACACCAGTGTGAGGGGGGCAAACGATCTGTGGAGAGCGAGGGTTTCCGCGGAAAGATCAGTAAACAAATGGAGTTGATCATATGGCGCGGGAAATGTAGAGCATCGGCGGGCCCGATCCAAAATGGCCTCCTTCGTAGAGAAGTAATGAAAACTGAAGACCATGTCCCTCGGGGTGGAGACCGGCAGGGAACGAGGCTTGGGCACCCTGTGGACACGGTCCACTCTAAGCTCCGAATCAGGGACGTCAGGCAATAAAGTATGGAAAAAGCCATATACATACGACCGGAGGGTATCACCAGGTACATCTTCCGGAACTCCCCGTATGCGGAGATTGTTACTTCTGGAACGATCCTCCAAATCGGCCAGCTTCAGAGCGAGTCGATCATACTTGTCCTCCAATAAATTGTGACGGTCCACCATGTCATTAAAAGCCGAGGCAAAATCTTCAAACTTATTTTCCATATGATCAGTGCAGGCCCCAAGCTGCACGATATCGTTCTTGAGGTCCGACAGCATCCCCTTGATCACCTCGGTCATGGAAGTCTGCATGGAGGCCAGCATATCATGGAGGATCTCCGACGTTACCGGTTGCGCCAGGTCAATGTCCTGGTCTTCCCCGTCTGTATCTGGATGGGAAAGCGGGAAAGGTAGGTCGTCGCCATCTTGAGGCCCACCGCCCGGCCGAGCACGTTTAGAAAAATAGTGAGGAAGCTTATGCGGGGTCTTCTTAGAATGTTTAGTCGACATCACTGCCGGTTAAGAGGGTCGAAATATATGCGTAGCTGCAAAATAATTTGGTAAATCAACCGTTATAGCCGCTTATATGCTCGTGTGGTGGCAGAGCTCTGCACTCACGCGTCCATCGAGCTCCGTCGCCAGGCCACGCCCCCCAGACTGAATGATTTTGAGATAATTGTCATACCATCTCTTGGTATGGTTGAGGTTGTCATGTTGCACTATACATTTGGGGCCAATCAGATGCCGCCCTGATAGTATTGCATGACAGATAAAATCTGCCTGTACTTCTCAGCATTGAGAAGAACATTAGTTCTCACCAAATATCCATTTGCAGAAATGCAACCCCAAACATGCAAGTATTTTAAAGCCCTTCGGTGAACAAACTACCTTCTTGTACAACCAGATATTTAAAATTTTGACTTATCAGGCCAGAGCACCTTCTGACATTTTTATGCACCCCAGTTCCTCTATTTTTGTGAATAGTTGAGCCGATTGGCCTTGTTTCTGAAGTGAGTTTGGTTGCTCCTCATCCAGTTTTTTCCTCCTACACAGCTGTTACTGTTTCAGTTAATGATTGTATGTCAACCTACCTGTTGGTATAGTTGTTTAACCCCTCCGGGGTACCTCAAAGCCCGGAGCAATTTTGCCATTTTTGAGCTATGTCGGTTCAGCGGTGATTCTCTTTTCCAGTGAATAGTGTACCCGTATAAACTATATATTGTTTTTTCAAGGAGAGATAGAGCTTTCTTTTGATACCATAGTTGAATGATTAGTTGAAAATTTAGAATTAGAAATTTAGTAAAAACCAGTTGCTCGCGAGCTGCATGTTACCTTTCGCAGGCGGGTCTGTCCAGGGAGCTCCGCTGCTGCCGCCCGGCCGTCTCACGTCCCGCTCCCTCGGGTGGGGGCATCCACAAAGGTGCCCGCTGTCGGGTCCTCCAGCCATGCTCGCCGCCGGGGATCACCTTCTTCGCTGTCCTCGGGCGTCCTGGCGTCTGTCTCTCCTGCCGTGGGGTCCTGGAAGGGTTCTGCTGCCGTCCTCGGTGCTATGGAGGTGTGCACACTGTCATGGCGGCCAGGAATCCTTACCCAGCAACTGCGTACGTCACGCTAGGGGGCGGGTCCTCCCGCTTTTTATCTGGGTGGCTGATTATTGCCTGGAGCTGTTTGGCACCAAATTTAAACCCACTGCTCACTCTAATCTGAGCCCTTGTGTGGTACAAACGTTATCACTGTCTCAGTGTGCTATATTCTGATTTACTGGTTTCCTGACTCCTGCTTTGTTCCTGACTACTCTTTGATCGCCGTCTGGGTTGACTTTGGATTGCTTTTTGGACTTTGCCTGTTTGCTGCCTGCCTTGACCTTGGACTGTGACCTGTTTATGCTATTGGAACTTTCCTGCTGTTGTCCCACTATTCCTCCTGCTACTACCCGTCCTGATATCCTACCATTCTGCAAACGGGACCCATCTCTCGTCGAATTGTTACACTGCACAAGTTGCTTGAAGTCTGTGAGGTCAGATTTGCCTACCGCTTCTGACCCTCGCTCCATCGATCTCGGCCTGCCTTGCCAGATTTTCCCGGTGGTGTTCTGGAACTCTGCCCCGGCATCAGGCACCCACCGCCGGATTTATAGGGGAGCTGCTCAAGTTCCCGGGAGCCAGCTCACGCGTTCGGCTCCCGCCGCCCGCGAGTCCAGCCGCGACAGGGGGTCTGCCCTGGGGTTCTCCC
>VKOC01030218.1:0-15294 GCA_009364415.1 Spea multiplicata
ATACACACAGACACACATACATACATAGACACAAACACATACATACACACACACAAACAAACACAGACACACATACATACATACACATAGACACAAACACATACATACAGACACACACAGACACAAACACACACACACACACATACACACGCTAACCTTCATTTAATTAGC
Organism: Spea multiplicata; assembly: GCA_009364415.1. Taxonomy (NCBI): domain Eukaryota; kingdom Metazoa; phylum Chordata; class Amphibia; order Anura; family Pelobatidae; genus Spea; species Spea multiplicata. Next base: position 172 of record VKOC01030218.1, read on the forward strand.
ATAACAAAAAACACAAAATCCCTCTTTTTATGCCAGAAATATATTAAAAAGTCTCTATCTTAGCCCCCCCCCAAACACAATCACAGCTCCTTCGATCATGCGCAATCTCATTCAGAATCCTCCAACACGTTGAGACGTCAGGACATACAAATGGGAACGCGGTGCGACGGTCACGGATTTCATAACAAGTATTGGTCAATCAGGGTGTCATGGAGGGGGGGGATTTCAGAGCCGGCCCAAAATAGTCACGCCGGGGGGGGGGCGTACAGTCACCTTATTGCCATCTGGCTGAGACGCTCATTAACACCTAAACTCCTGCTGCTATTTACAGAGAGTATCAAGCTCCTGAGTCAGCCCGCGTTTAATAACGTTACCCCCCAAGATGGAGTTCCGCGAGGTGCAGCGAGCGGCTCCAATCCCTAAATAAAAGATATTCACTAAGGGGCGAAACGGCGGGCGAGTAAACAACTGAAAATAACCCCGCAGCCAAGATTCACCAAAGAGTCATCTCTATTCCAGTCCGATTCAACATTTCCAAAAGACCACCGTGCACGCACCACCCCCATCGCGCATGATCCCTCTGCGACCTGCAGGCTGGATACATCACGCCATAGAACGTCTCTACTTTACTGAGTGGTACAGCCTCCCAGCAGAGGTGGTAGAGGGTAATACAGTGAGGGTATTAAACATGCATGGGATAGACAGACGGCTCCTGAATCTAAGACGAGACCAACGACTGATTAAGGTTTGAGTCTTTACAGCAGGAGAAACGGGCGACTAGATGGGGGCCGAATGGGGCCGATCTGCCTGCAGGTTGTCGCTTCATGGGGAGACTACGAGTAATACGGAGAGCTTTGCTTGGATTAAAACCACATTTGGGAACATGAAACGATTGAATCCAAGGGGTTAAAGCCCTGGTTGTGAAATCGTATTGTTTTTCCTCTTTTCTCTGTCACTTTTATTAATTTAGGAAAATATCCGTCGCCCTCGCTGAGTTTCGGGCTGCGAGATGCCCGATTTAGGAGAGGCTCCTGTGAGGAAGGTCTATTCTTTTTAGAGACGGGTGAGTAAGAGTGAATCACTCCAAAACTCCCCCATGACATCAGCATTAAATTGTTTCACGGGTGGGTAGGAAATTATATTAAAAGACAACAAACGGGATCCGGAAGGAGACAACTCACCAGAGCGCCACACGTTAACACGCTGCGTGATCCTGGAGTCTAGAGCCGGTATGAGAAGATCCGGACCTAACCAAGTCTCAACGCCCAACGCTGGCGGGTAAACGTTAGGGTTCTTTGGGGAGCTTTAGGTCCGAATGATTAACGTCGTCCCATTTAAGATTCACGAATGAATTAGAGCACGAAAGGCGATGACTTGGTGGCCAGATTCCAGAAGACGTTGACTTAGACAACCACACGGCACGATCACCAGACACGGCATGCAGGACTCAATGAACCCCAGAAGAATACCTACCCCCGAAATGAGCGGATAGGATCCCTAAGGTAATACCCACTCTGAAAAAGGTGGTCCTACGCTTCTCTGCCGCGCCGTCTCCGATAGACTTGATAAAGAAGTCGTTGCCCGCTCTTTGCCTGGGTTCACACTTGAACATGACTTGTGTGCTCCAGGCTTTGGCGACTCGGGGCGGAAGCTTTTTTTTCTCCGGAGCGGCAGAAGCGGACGTTTCCTCCTAAATCTTACTCATAGATCTACGGGGGGGAAAAAGCAGAGGGGCGAGACAACAAGCAGGCCACGTGAGTCCACCGCTCACATTCCCATTCTGTCCCCCCCAGTGACGACGACACACGGACGGGGATGTGACAGCCAGGCCGACCCTTTACATAGACAGCGGAGATGTAACAAAATGATGGAGGCGATGGAGGCTACATTCACATAGGCGCCTTCTTCCTCTATGACGCAGGGACTGTCTAAGAGGGTCTGACCTGGAGATCAACCAAGTAGAAGAACGTTCCTCCTGACTTTCCCTCAACATCTGCTTGTAGGACGTCTCCTGGACTCGAGAAAGTTCCATATTAGAGCAAATGTTTCTAATTGTTCTGCGCAGGGTAACAAAGAGCGCATTGTTACTGTGTTACTTGGGCTAAAAATGTACTTTTTGAAGTCATAAATTATTGATCACCGGTGAGAAATTAGGGTTTGGCAAACTCTAAACGTTAAAATAATTTGAACTCCGCAAGAACCGAGGATTTCTGGGACCAAGAAGACCGAGATCTTCCTGGTGTTTACTGCGGATAAAGATTGTAGCCCAACTTTTGATGCGATGGTTACGTGAAGATCCAGAAAGCATGAAAAATGAAGAATGGAATGAAGGCCGCGCCGGATGACAGAAAAGAAGCAAAAAAATAAATAAATAAAAAAAAGGACACGTGAAAACAAACATAAAACATAGTAACAGAGTTTATCTTAAATATACGACACGTTGTTATATTATGCAATAAAAAAAGAAAACAAGATTCCATAACGTACAACACTGATACTTTGTCGACAGTTTTGAAAGTGCCATTTTCTGCATAATCAAATATTTCTTTTAAAAAGAATATAAACACCTAGGGTCAGACGGAAATCTACAGAGAGTACAGAGACAATACCAGCCGCTCTGTGATGTCATGTCATTCCGGGTTATAAGGACGGGATTAGTTATATGGCTGGAGAGTATGTATGTATGTATATATATATACATACACACACACACACACACACACATACATACTCTCCAGCCATATAACTAATCTCGTCCGGGGTATGAAAGTGATTTCCCCCAAACCCTGTCGGGGGGCAGAAATCTCTTCTCGCACTCAAGTATTCCAGAACGTTATAAACTAACAGTGGAGGAGAGCGATGAACACAGCGATTCGCACTGACAAAAGACCCAAATCCATCTGGTTCCTCCAGAAGAACCAAACCCCCCCCCCCCCCCCCCAAGTTCCGAAAAATCACCTTCCTGACTCCAAACTATGGGTCTATGATTCTCTCACTAGATCTTCAAAATATAACTAACCCCTCCATTATATATATATATATATATATATATATATATTATGATTACTCTCCGCCCCCGTATAAACAAACCCCTCCATTTATTATATATATATATTATATCACTCTCCCCCGTTATAACTAAAACCCCTCGCATTATACTATATATATATATATTATATACTCTCCCCCCGTATAACTAACCCTCCATTTAATATATCATATTATATTATATACTTCCCCCCGTATCAACTAACCCCTCCATTATATATATATACTATATATTTATTATACTCTCCCCCCGTATAACTAAACCCCTTCCATTATATATATTATATATATATTATAACTTCTCCCCCCCGTTATAACTGAACCCCTCCATTATATTATATATATATCATTATATACCTTCCCCCCGTATAACTAAATCCCCTCCATTTATAATATATATATTATATTAATATTATCTCCCCCGTATAACAACCCCTCCATATATATATATATATATTATATATCTCCCCCCCTGTATTATACTACCCCTCCATTCATATATTATATATTAATACTCTCCCCCCCTATTAACTTAACCCCTCCATATATATATATATATCATTATTATACTTCTCCCCCGTATAATCATAACTCCTCCATTATATATATATATTATCATACTCTCCGCCCCCGTATTAATTAACTAACCCCTCCATTATATATTATATAATATATTAGTACATATACCCCCCGTAATAACTAAACCCCTCCATTATTATATATATATATATACTCTCCCCCCTGTATAACTAATCCCGTCCATTATATATATATATAAACACTGTTAGTTTATAACGTTCTGGAATACTTGAGTGGGAGAAGAGATTTCTGGACCCGACAGGGTTTGGGGGAAATCACTTTCATACCCCGGACTCAGCAGACGGCACACAACAGAGAGGCCACCAGAATAAAGGGAAAAGACGAGCTCAGCGGATTGGGGATTTATTGTGTTTGGGGGAAAGCCAACGTGCGCGATCGGGTTCAGCACAATTTTTAGACAGAGAAAAAATATCAGAGTTCTATCGGGTGCCGGGAGTCGGATGTCACAAGCTGACCTCTGACCTGATGGTCGTCTGTTCTATACAGAGGGCGGCCTGCTGTTTATTCACATAAAAGTATCATAAAAAGGTGAAAAACAGACAGCAGCCCGATTATTCGCACCCCGAACGCTCCCTAAATCCACAAAAAAAAAAATCATTCCGCGTCCCAAAAATGATAACCCTGAGCACGGGACCCACTGTGAATAAACCAAGCGGCAGCAAACTTTTTGATGGCGCCACACCGACCAATCACGTCTCTCCGTCGTTCTTTTGAGGGTCCGATCGCTTCAGTCTCTTGAAGGGACTGCCAGTCGTTAAACGAAACGGCCGAGGCTGCACTCAACTCATTTAACCGAGAGACAGTCGCTCTGATACATAAGGAGAGCGCCGGCCACAAGGAGAGACCGCGTTAGCCCCTCGCTCGGCTCCAAGTATTCTGCGTTCTCCTGGAAAGCGAAACGACCAAGAAACGTATGAGGAAGACATGGCCCGGGGCAGAGCCGAGCGACGGGATATACAGATTCCCAACGCGTTGTCATTTCCCCTCAGTCACTCATCTTCCAGCGCAGGGTTTGTATCTTCTGGAAATCAGATAAAGTCCATGAGCTTAGCTGAGAGGGTGGTGGATAAGTGGAACAGCCTCCCAGCGGAAGTGGTAGAGGCTAATACAGTGAGGGGAATTAAACATGCGTGGGATAGACGAGATCCACGAATTACTAAGTTTTCTAAGTTGTTACAGCAGGAGAAATGGGCGACTAGACGGGGGCCGGATGGGGCCGATCCGCTGGCAGGTTCTACGCGTCTATGTGATTACCATCTACATTTGCTGGTCTTATAATAAAAGCATCTCGGCCATAGGTCGGCCATCTAGGCTGCACTTTATATTATTCTATACATTATACGGGGTAAATTACATCATAAAAGGGATTACCCAAGTTCCTCTAAAATAACGGTTGGTAACTTCTCACTGTATTTATTTTGTTCACCAGCCATCCGTTGAGCCACCCCACAATATCGCATTACATGCATTCATCTCTCTTGCTTTCATATAAATATATATTTATTATATATATTATTAATTATATATTTATTATATACTCTCAGAATGGATACATTTAATTAAAAAAAAATATGCAACTCGTGGTCTCCAAGATTCTATTTCATGCCTTTTTTTATTTCAGGGACATCGGTTAAAGGGAATGATTTAAAAAGGAGCCGACCGGCTGAATATTCCGCAGACTGATATTATAATTAACAAGAAATGAATATTCGGAGGTTCTAATCGGGGAGGAATAATCTGCATTATAATCAAAGAGCGCCGAGCGCCAGGAATCACAGCGCCCTCCGTATAACATTTCATCGTCTCGGATAATAAGGGCTCCGCGTCGATGTTCTTCTCTTGTCCTCGGTTCCCAAGACTTCGTCGAACGCGCTGTATTTTAAGAACCGCACGCCCTTCGGCACTGAAGGGGTTAAAGGTCTTATTTTGCTGGAGAACATAAAATAAATGTGTTTGTTGCGGAAGTCGCATCTCTCCTTCTTCTTCTTCTTGTGCCGGGAACGCTCCGTCGGGTGGGTGGTGAGTGATATTAAATGCGGACTTCGGGGACCCCCCCGCGCACCTCACGTGTGGCCCCTGCTTGCACATTTTGGATTATTAGATTTAGTTGTATATAGGACGGGACGTAGTGACGGACGGGACGTAGTGGTCTCTCCAGCCATATTGAGGGGACCCGGTGGACGGGTGCCGCGAGCCCCTAAAATAATCCGGGTTACCGACCCTTTGGCCCCAGGTTAACCGTGGCCCCGGCCAGTGGGGTCATGGAACGTACCCAGCAAACAGGGAGGCAAGAGGGGCATCGGGGGGAGGCAAGAGGGGCATCATAACCCCCGGGGTATCATTTATAAAGAGCAATTCCGGTAGAATATTACAAAGCAGTCACCATGGAAACCAGTGGAATGTTCCAGTTGATTGCGGAACATTCATCATTTTGCTCCGGAAGGGTGCTTTGCGTTGCACACATTTCTCCAGCGCTCCAAGGGTTAGCGAGTTAGTTATTTGATGCTCTGGCTTGACATTGGCTAAGTAAAAGCTTCTAGTTGTCACAAGGGGTGGTAGATAAGTGGATCAGCCTCCCAGTAGAAGTGGTAGAGGGTATTAAATATGCATGGGATAGACATACGACTCCTGAACCAAAGACGAGACCAGTGACTGATTAGAGAGGCAGACAGGACGGGCCGAAGGGGGCCGATCTGCCGGCAGGCTCTATGTTTAAGACCGTCTACCTCTTACCCACAGCTGACAAAACACCCACCCCGTTCTTGGGCAATTCCTGGAATTTCTCAAGCATTTGTCAGCCAGCTGTGTGCGGCCCCTGCACGGCCCGATCCACACGCTGCGCTCTCTGCCGTGTTCCAGTTGTTGGTGACGGGAGGCTATTTATAACGAGCCACGCTTTAATAACGCTTTAAGTGGACGGGGGGGGAGTGAGGTGGGATAGCTTCTCGGGAACGAAATCCTCTGCGCCTCTTTCACAGAGACGAGCCGGACGGACGGACGGACGCGTTCACAAAAAAACCAGCGCCTTTCTCTCCAAGAACAGATATAATTAGACGCGTGAATCCGCCGCCCAGCTGGGAGGTGGAACTGGGAAATTAACATCAAAAATGCCAAGGTCCGGGTGACGAGCGAACACCTGGGACCGGTCAGAGTTTGCCCCCGAGTCTCAGGTCAAATGGGCAGATTCTGATGATTTTTTTTTCGGTCTCAGGGGGAATGGGGCAGATCCTCAGGGTCTCGGGGAATGGGGCAGATCCTCAGGATCTCGGGGGGGGGATTGGGGCAGATTCTCGGGGAGCCTGGAGCCGACTCCTTCATATCCTCCTCTGATTTAATGACATCTGAGCGACCCGATTGGTGCTTTTCTCCCTGCTGTATCACAGCTGGAATCCCTGCTTGAATACAGGTGACTCCACTCAGAACATCTTTACCTCCTGACCCGTCACGGTTTCCGTAAGAATATGTATATGAAACCAGTCGCTGGCCACTGTGAACAGCTGGTCTCTGCTGGTCATTAAAGGGTTAATATTTGGAATCTCAAGGACCGCTTGCAATGTATGAACATGCGGCCGGCGCTTAAATAGTTAACGCAAATATCTCTGCCGGTCCTTCAGGCTGTCAGAGAGACGCGACGCAGACGAGCCAGACCACAAAAGCGGCGTGAAAGCGGCGTTAAGGCGTAGGTGCCGCTCCATTTAATAGTTAATGGGGAGGAATTACTGGTCTGGTGGCTTTTTTTCTTTTTAATGGAGTTTTAATTCGCGGGATCGTAGAACCGGTTCATTCCAGCTCCGCGTGTCAGCGAGCGGCCGAGTCACGCATGGTCCCAAGCTCCAGGGGCAACCAAAAAAGGAAGCGCAGGGGCATAGAAGCAGCCGTTAGGGGCAAAGAATGGCATTTTCCTTGGATGCGTAACGCTGGCTGTGAGTCATGCCTGAGAGGGGCCGGCTACGACCCGTCCGCAAACGCTACCATACGATAAGGGGGTCTAAATCTTATGGGGGGCGTAAGGGGGGCTTCAGGGGTCTAAAGTGGAATGATATGGGGGGGCAGATCATGTGATGTTCCCTGGGGTCGGAGGATAAAACTCGCCCCCTCCCTGCCTCCAATAAAACTTTAAGGCATCTTCGGGGGGTCCATGACCTTTAGTGTCAGTTCCTCGCCCCGGTGTGTTGGTCGGGCACTGAAACAGTTAACTCTCCAAGACGCGGTCACGTATGTGAACCTGCAAACACGCCCGACCAAAACAGAAGCTTCTCCCATGACAGTATTACCCCGCGTCCGCTTACAGCCATACCTGAGAAAAGGCTGGAATCCCTGCTTGAATACAGGTGGACTCCATCAATAATACCTTCACCTCCTGACAAGTCACGGTTTCCATAACGACCGTTATAAGAAGCATTTAGTTTGCACTATTAGCGAGTCGCTCCAATGCCATTTTAAATGGCCTAATAAAGGGTTAATAGCTTACAGCTTCTCTCTAAACTACCCCTCTGAATACTCAAGGTGTATGAACTAAATAATCCCAGCCATATTTCATTCATATCGATCAGCGTTCCTGCCACGGGACCACGCCTCCCAGCCGAGACCACCACTCCCAGCCGAGACCACCACTCCCAGCCGAGACCACCACTCCCAGCCGCCGGGGCTCATGAAATATGAAAATTCCCATGGGAAGGAAAGCGCATTCCAATCCCAGATGATCAGGAAGGCTGGAAAAGACGGAGACGTCTCCAGCGGCGGACTGCACCATTCATCCGCATCCTCATAATGCACCGGAGTGCATGCCAGGATCCGCCACTCATCAGAGAGGGTAATCTGTGCCAAGCTGTGACTGCCACGTGCCATCTCTCCAATCTATGAAGAACATTAGGGTCCGCAGCATGTCCAAGCCAGCTGGAGGACGGGCTGCTTGGAAAGGTCTACGCTACGGCAGGCTGTCTTCTCCATATTTCCAAGGACAGCAGGCGACCGACAGCTCAGTAACGCGCCAGCAAGCAGTTTACCACCCGTCGGGGGGTCGGATCAAAGGGGTATTCAACATCAAGGCTCTGGAAATGGGGCATAACCGCATTCCTGGGAGTGCCGACACATCAGGGGTTAAAAACATGACATCATAACCCTGTCTTCTCCTGCCCACGCCTCCCCATCGCTCCGTCTTTGTCAGGACTCTATGCCGTTTAACATGCGAAAGGGGAATCGGATGGAGAGGGGGGGTGGATGCCAGGAAACGCGCCCCCCTCTAAGTATTCAGGAATGCGCCATTACATACCCCCGAGAGGGGCAGGAGGGGGAGACGCGGGCGCTTTCTGCTCGGTGGGCACCCTGCGCTTCGTATATCCCTGCTCTTACTATCAATGGAGCTGCCAGTCACGTTACCAGCTATGAACCCGCCGGTGAGGACATCGTCGGGCAGGAGCGCATGCGCGGGGCTCCGTCAGGACAGAAGCCCCCTGCGTCGGCCCCCCCGTTCCCCGGTGTTCAGAGCTAAAAAAAAAAAAAACATTCACAAAAATGACCTTACAGACAAAGCAATGGCAGCCGCCCGGACGACTGCACCCGATGGGGCGGAATAAACCAAACATGTAATCTCTATCAGATACGGTGTCTCGCGCTGTGCCATGGATAGGGCACCCGAACCGGCATACACAGAGTTAATGCAACAACCAATGTGCAAACGGTATCAAGGGGTTAAACCGGGCTCTGGTGACACGCGGCTGGCACAGACCCAAATTTCCGACCATTTACCCCGTGTCCTTGCCATTGTAACCCTTCACTGCCCAGTACAACCACACAGATAGCCTAATATTGTTGGATCTGCCCGGTTACCCTAAACACACCGGCCCAGCACACCCAGGCTGGACCCCTCACGCCCCATTAGCAATAGTAATAGCGCCCCACGACCATTTCAACCCCCCATTTAGATCACGAGATGCCCCACAAAACCCATCAGCCCCCCCCATTACCCCCAAAACTTGGACCACAGCGATTAAAATACAATGTAGCGCTTTCTGGGAATATCAAACTAATAATAATAGACGATAACAAAAATAGACAAAAAATAAATAAATGAAAATAGAATAATGGCTAATGACAGCAGATGTGACAGAAACATAACAAATAAGAAACAAGTCACCATAGCAACAATGTCACAAACTCCCCAAATACATTAAGCCATAATTAGGGCCCTGTCTGCCCCTCATTAACATTACGGTGACCCTGAGGGGACAGGTACTAATGACAGGTGATGTGGGGACCCCCTTCGCGGTCAGCCGCCCTCTAATAACCCCCTGTCCTTCCCACACGTGGTAATTAGGGCTTATTATTATGCAAATAAGGGCAGCCCCGCTAGTCAATGGTCCGGCGCATGCGCACAGCGTTCTGCTCTCACCAGTCCGCCGCCCGGCTTCTCCAGCACCAACTGAAGCAGAACTCAGAGCGAGAGCCGGCAACTAGCCGCTGCGTGACGTCACGGGGAACCCGCCCCCGCAAGCGGCTCGGCCGCGCCCGCTCACCACTATCTTTTTCCTATAGGGTACCAGGAGGGAGCGTAAGCCAATGAGTGCAGGCTTCACTTGAAAATAGCACCGCCTACTCTGCGCTCTAGCAGGGCTGGGTTACGGCAATTTAATTCAAAAAGCGTTCCATTAGACTCTCACCACCTCCGTCGTGATTGGGTGGAACAGTGGGGGTCCTTGCTTCTGAGTGGGTAACTTTGAGTGGGCGGAACAGAATGATTGGCAGGTTCTGGCAGTGCGAACACCGGATGGCTGCCGCAGACATGGACATAAGAGGAGATGTTGCTTCCTGGGGATAGAGGCTGCCCTCTGCTGGCAGCAGCCGCCATTACACCCTAGTCTGTACCAATGTTATATAGGCGCTCTGGACCAGTTAATAATACATGTATTTATGTATTTATGCGGGTATATCACGTGTTGACATAAATATGGCAGACAGAAGATAGAGGGCCCTGTTTACTGGAATTTGCTTCTGCTCCCAATCCCATAATGCCCACATACCAGGTCTGCCTGAGGGTACTGGGAGCTGTAGTCTTCAGATGTTACGGGGACTATTTACGTGCCACAGCTGGACCATAAACCGGGAGGAACAGCAGATCCTAAAGCCTTTAAGGTTTTAAAGATGGCTGGCTGAGTGTGCTGGGAGTTGTTTCCCACTGGCTTTGTAGTACCAGAGGACGTTTATTAAATGGCAGCTGCCAGATCTTTATTTGAAACATTTATTTAGAAACAGAGAATTTGAGCAGGATCAGGGACCACAGGATCATCTAGGCATCACTGCTGACTGGAGAGACTCCGCAGGCGATCTCTGGTCGCTCCCCCTGCTGGCTGGCTGCGCACATTGCGATCAGCATTGCAAGCGTTAGGAGCCCTGCTTGCTGATCACAGTGTGATGATCAGTGCAGAAGAGATCGGAGGGAACAGAGTTAGGAAACACCGTCCCTAAAGGCATCTCTATCCACATCGCGCAGACGTCCACCTGCTGCCCCCACCAGACACCAGCGAGTCAGGAGCACGGGGGGGGCAAGTCTGGGGATGCATTGGTATGTCTGGGGGGGGCAGAGTGGCAAATAAAAGGAAATAAAAACAAGAAATTAATTTTTCTCAATCATATTTGTTTTGTACAGTATGATAAAATAATTTACTGTGAATTGATATTTACTGGTAAAACTTTTTCCCTATAGGGTAGTCTTATATTCAGGCTTTTCCTTTTTTTCCTAAATTAAAATCCAAGCAAATACTCAACTACCTTATAGGGTGCTGTGTAACGGATGGAGGCGGCCCTCTAGAACACAAAAATATATGCATGTGGGGCATGTCTGTAAATGGGATGTTGCCGAACATTAATTGGGTCATCAGGGGCACCTACTGTGCAGAAACATTTCTAAGAGTTTTTTTAAGTTGAGTATAATTTTTTTTGAATAACTTTTAATCATTATTTTTTGCATGTTTCTATGGTTTCAAACAAAAACCCTATTTTTCTAAAAAAAAAAAATACATAATTTCTGTGGGTTCATCAAAACATGGAAAAAGGGGAATCTTAATTAATCGCAAATATGGCAAAAAAGGTACAATACATAAGGTAATAAAAAGCCTTGGTAAGGAAAGGGTTAAAGATCTACACAACCAATTATACCAATTAGATAACAAAAAAAGCACAGTTTTTAGCTCTCTAAGCTCTATTCCAGCCTGGCAGTGAAGGGGTTAGCAAATGCTAATGTATTCCGCAGCCCCCCCCGTATTATGTCATCTGATGTAAGGTGTCCCCCCACAGCAGTGGGAGGTAAATCGTGGGACTGGTTGGCGATGTAATCTACTCACACGTTATGTCATTGTTTAAAGGCAGAAGCAGAGCGGGCTACAAGGTGCCAGCCGAGAGCGGAAATGACAATGGGTTTCCATGGCAACCATGGAAACCAGGCATTTCAACGAGTAATTGTCAATAATTTAAACATGAAAATACATCGACGCAAATGTGTAAAAAAAATGATGTAGAGTTTATGTCAGAAGCATGACTATTAATCCCATAATATATATATGTGTGTGTGTGCGTGTGTGTGCGTGTGTGTGCGTGTGTGTGTGTGTGTGCGTGTGTGTGTGTGCGTCGTTGCTTGGCGTGTGTGTGTGTGTGTGTGTATGAGGATATTCATATACTGTGGACAGGGCCGGACTGGAAATGAAAAGCAGCCCTGGAAATATTTGAACACCAGCCCCATAAATGTTATAGCGCGGTCGAGCTTATGTGCGAAAATTGCCCTGGGGCACCCCAGCTTCACAAACAACATGTCCCACAGTGCCACTTCTGCCCCTAAACATCCTGGCCGTGCCACCTCTGCCCCTAAACATTCTGCCTGTGCCATCTATGCCTCTCAAACAGCCTCCCAGTGCCACCTCTGCCTCTAAACATCCTGCCTGTGCCATCTATACCTCTTAAACAGCCTCACAGTGCCACCTCTGCCCCTAAACATCCTGCCTGTACCATCTATCCCTCTTAAACAGCCTCCCAGTGCCACCTCTGCCCCTAAACATCCTGCCTGTGCCATCTATGGCTCTTAAACAGCCTCCCAGTGCCACCACTGCCCTTAAACAGCCTCCCAGTGCCACCACTGCCCTTAAACAGCCTGCCTATTTATACCTGCCTATACCGAGCCTCCACACTGTTGGGATCAAAGTCCCTGTTCGCTTATCTTGGAGCTAAAGCCCATGCTAGGTGTTTCAGGGTTCCACGCATGCACGGTGACATCTTCCTTAGACTGTAAGCTCTTCAGGCCTTTCATAATCCATTCTCACCTATCCTACCCCAAGGTGTTTGTAAACCCCTCTACTTACCATGAATGTTCTTACTCTACCCCCCCCTTTATTATACATAAAGGCGCTAAGCGCACCTGTTAGCGATCAATAAATAAAAACATACATATAATCTACATACAGCCATTTACAATGAAGGGGGCTTTCATTTGGTCTGCAGCGGTTTTTATTACCCCATTGGGGCAGTGGCTTTTGGGCATCTCTTTAGAACAGAACATCTTCAGTTGCCTGGCTAGAAAGCGAGTAACCATGCTGCAGGGTGCCCATGCGCGGCTGCGCGCGACCCAGGGGATTAGGAACCAGGACAGAATGTGTCTCCTCATCTGAGGTGTCCTCGTTTCAACCTGCCTTAATTCTGCGCTTATTCTAAATCGATAATCGGCTATTTCAGGCTTTGCTTTCCAATTATGCTCTCCGGCACGACTCTGATGGCTTTGATGTCATTTCACTTCATCTCCAGCGAAGGCTTCTCGGAACGTTCCTCTATCTCTGTGTCCAAGAAAAAGCGGGATAATATGTTACGTCTTGAGGAGTCCAAGTGTATTTCTGAGTAGCCGTGACCGTTTCGGTTAAATTTACTTTTTCCCCCCCTAATGTTCATAAAGCCTGAAATGAACGTATTTTCCAAGTCCGATCGGGGCATGCAAGCAATGTTTGAGCAACGGAAGGGTTAACCATTGTAATAATAATAATAATAATAATGTTTTTTTATGCTGATAGAACGATTAAGGCAGAATAAAAGAATTAAAAAGACGAGATTGGCTGTCCGAGGAACGAGGTGCAGAAAGAGAAGATGCCCCGGAGAAGATGCCCCAGAGAAGATGTCCTGAGGAACGCCAACGGAGAAGCGAGGGCGAGAGGAACAGGTCTCAGAGAAGGAATCACTGAAGGCACGGAGCCAGGAGAGGGCCTTGTCTTGGATGTCGTGAAGATGAAGGGTTTGCAGGACAAGAGGGAGGTCAATAAAGCATGCAGAGAGGTCCAAGAGGGCGAGGGAGGGGGAAGGGAGACAGTATGGTAGTAAGTCGGGACGGTTAGAGTTTGGGTAGATGATTGCCGCCCTTTACATGGATCTGGTAAGGGGGGAAGAGCATGTGGGGGACGATGGTTCATGGTGGGGGGCTGATGTTCTGAGTGCAGTCACGCTGGTGGAGTTTGAGTTACCTTTAACGGTGAGCAAGGTCTGCTTTCTCTATTTTCTCTTCTCACTCTCTGTTTTTCTGCTCTCCTTTTACTCTTTTCTCTACATTTTCTCTACATTTTCTCTCTTCTCTATCCTTACCCTGTACCTCCTTTTCTTATTTATCTCGCCTCTTTCCTTCCATTTCTCTATTCTTCCTCCTTTCCTCTACTCTCTCTCTCCTTTGTTTCTCTCCATTCTCTCTCCACCCCTTTCTCGGTTGACTCTCTTTTTCTTTCTAATCGCTCCTCTCCTTTCCCTTTGCTAAACCAAACATTTTAGCTGTCAAATTATCCACGGCCCACTCTCCATGGCGCAAACTCTCAAACAACGTCCAGGAAAGGGCAAAAGGTGACAACCCTAGAGAGACCTCACCGTCATGATTTATTATATAGAGTAATATTTATCAGCAATTTATTTATTTATCAGCATTTATATGCCATTTAGTAATATAAACCAAAAAATACGCATTCTGTATAATTCATCCTATATACATGCTTACAATCTATAAAAGCTGTCATTATGTAGTTTAACTTTCTATTCAAACGCAGATCATTCCAGAAATCTAATGGTTTGGTTTTTTCTATCACTTATTAAAGGTGACATTACTCAAAATATTATTCTAGAACTTAGAATTCTGTTGTGATGGGAGTGATAAAAGGCCATTGGAACCCAGGAGTGATCGGGGAGTGATAAAAGGCCATTGGAACGCCAGGAGTGATGGGAGTGATAAAGGGCCAATCTGGAACACAGGGGTGACTTGGGAGTGATAAAAAGTGCCATTGGAAGCGCCAGGAGTGATGGGGAGATAAAGGGCGCATTGGAACCCCAGGAGTTGATGGGAGTTGATAAGGGCCATTGGAACCCAGGAGTGATGGGGAGTGGATAAAGGCCATGGGGAACCAGGAGTGATGGGAGTGATTAAAAGGCATTGGAACCCAGGAAGTGATGGAGTGATAAAGGGCTATT
>VKOC01030220.1:0-25509 GCA_009364415.1 Spea multiplicata
CACATTAACCATGTGGATTCAAACATGGAGTAGGCGACCTGGGGAGGGCATCCTGATCGGAAGACAAAAGTAAAAGGAGGAATTTGGGGCCAAGGGGGAGACGTTGCCGTGGAAACGTCAGGGTTGGCTCCGGAATCGAGTAGAAACCCGATGACCGCGGTCCATGCTGTGGACCAGAGCGCTTGGGGTCGTTTCAGAGGCGAGGTGTACCGCTGGAAGGACGTTTTACTCTCCACTGGGAGAGTAGTGGATGGGTAGAGCAGCGTCCCAGCAGAGGTGGTGTAGGGTAATACAGTGCATGGGATAGGCATACGGCTTCTGAATCTAAGACGAGACTGCCGACCGATTAAGGTTTGAGTCTTTACAGTCTAGACGGGGGGCCGCCGGGGGCCGATGTGCCGGCAGGCTCTGTGTTTTGGGGGGGTGGCGGTGAGAGTGGTCCTGGACGGCAGCCAGCGTGGCTGGTAAACACAGCTGTGCCTCGGAGTTCCCGCCGCAAGGAAATCCCAGTGATTCCCAGTAAGGGGGCCGACGCCAGTACTGGGGTCAGCAGTCCCGCCGGGGGGGTCCACTCCTCGCGGCGGCCGCGCAGGGGCGGAACCGCTTTTCGTACTCTCGCCAAACATTTTGCCAAAACTTTTATTTTATTATTTATTTTTTAGAATATTCTATTATTTTTTTGCCCCAATTCCCATTAAATTCCTTTTATTTAATTTATTTTTTTTAATATAATAAAGACCGAAATAAAAAGCAAATAATAAATAATTTTAAATAAAATATATTTGACGAGAAATACATAATAAAAATTTAAAAAAAAAATAAAAATAGAATTTAAAAAAAGACACATGTTGGGGAAACCGACGGCCCCGGCGCGTTTCTCCTTTGTAATTAATGAGAAAATCAGATTTTTAGTTCCGCCGACGCTTGTATTTTAGTAAATGTTTTCTCCTTTTTTTGTTTATTTTCCATAAATGTTTATATTCTGACCCGTTCTCACGGCGCCGGGGGTTGCAGAACGCGCCGGCGCTCTCACCGCGGACCGTGTTGCGTTACCGAGGCTCCTCCTCCAGGGGGTGCAGACCGCTCTTTAAATACCCCGCTGTGAGAACGCTGTGTAACTTAATAGTGTGGCTGGGTGGTCCGGGGGGTCAGTTAACGTCGGAAGGAAGGGGGGGGGCGCAGGGAAAAGGTCGTACCAATTTAGGTTGGTAATCCAGGGGAGGGGCGGAAGGGCTGCTGTGTGTCCTGTGAGCCGGTATCTCTGCCACCCAGGCCTCGCTCTGCTTCCTCCAAGATACTTCGAACCACCAGCCAACTTCCCCCTGGGGCCGGGCATCCTGCCCAAGGGCCAAACATAGAACCCGCCGGCAGATCGGCCCCTTCCGGCCCCCGTCTAGTCTCCCCGTTTCTCTCGCTGTAAAGACTCCGACCTTAATCAGTCGTTGGTCTCGTCTTAGATTCAGGAGCCGTATGCATGTTTAATCCCCTCACTGCATTACCCTCTACCACCTCTGCTGGGAGGCTGTTCTACTTACCTACCAAATTCTTAAACAGCTTCGTGAATTAAACTGGACCCTTTCAGGCAGCGGCCGGCGATGAGTGACAGGAATATATATATATGGAGGAGAGAGGGACTGGCCAAGCTGCACAGGGACACTTGGCATCTGGTAGCGTGCAGACGCAGGGAGGGGGGGAATTCTTCTCATTCTTTTTCTGGTTGCGACACAAACCCTCGATGTTGTAAATAACGTCTTCCCGCGGCTGTTGAGACATCGTGGCCCCTGGAGGAGGCCGTCGGTTGCCGCGTCGGTTGCCACGTGAAGCAGATTAATTACCCCCCCCCCCATTATTTTATTGTTAATTATATTGAAACGTTAATATTTATATGCGTATATACGTATAGTTTTTGCCGGGAACACTTAATTGTCAGGTGATACAGAGGTTGTTGCCATAGAAACTGAAAAGGCTTCTTAAAAGTTTGTGTAGTTGTTACATTTTTTCCGCCCCCTTCTCGTTTCCCGCGTGGCGATGTTGGGCTGGATTTTCACTTTGCTTGCACTTGGCAAGCAGCGCATCGATGGAAGTGTTACCATGGTTACTGCCCCACACTTCGAGGGTTGGCGCCCCCCCCTTTTTTTCTTGTTGCCCGCGTGATGCAGCCGGAAAGTTCGGGTAATTCTTCCCCGCGCCGCGGTCAATGAAGATGACATCATCGCTTCCTGTCCCCCCCGGGGTCGATGGGGGAGGGGGAGTCATTGTTCAGCCCCTGTAAGCGCTCGGGGCCACTGCTTCGTTGACCCTTTTATTACCGGCCCCCCGCCTTCCGGCGCTTCTGAATAACCCTCTGTTTGGGGGCAATTAGCGAGTTCTAAAACCGGGGCAGAAGCCCTCCATTCGTTGCTATGGCGACTGCTACAGTTTTAGCACTTTGCACCGGAATCCCTATTAACTACAGCTTGATAAATAATCTGTGCCAAGCCCTTGGCTGAGGGAGAAGCTGCAGCTCCACTGCTGCATCGGTCTTATCCCATCCATATGCCTATTCAAATCCCCTCACTGTATTAGCCTCTACCACGTCTGCTGGGAGGCCCTTCCACCTATCTACCACTCCCTCCGGCTTCCCAGTATGAGTCAGCTGGCCCATCCGGACAGCTGCTTTTACCCCCTTTCGCTCTCTGGAGGGTCTGGCTCTGGTCTAGCGATGACGAGGCCCCGGGTGACGAGCCAGGAGGTGGCTCCCAGCAGGGGTGGCCACATTAACCCCGCCGTAGCCGGGCACTGACGCCGTGCCGTGAACCTTTTCTTTTTTAGGTTGGGAAGGAGACGGTTCAAACCACCGAGGACCAGATCATGAAGCGTGACATGCCACCCGCTTTTATCAAGTAAGTCCTGACATATCCTGCCTTGGTTTCTTTAAAAAATAATAAAAATAAATAAAAAAAATATATATTTTTGCAGGAGTTTTTTTTTTTTTTTAGTATAAAATTCGGGATTGCGATGCCTTCCCAGCTATTTTTTGTTATTATTATTTTTTATTTTTTAAATTTAATAAAAACAAACCAAAAAGGCAGCCGCCTATAAATCATTAGCCCGGGGCAAATTTAGAGGAAGGGAGCGGCCCCTCCCTGAAAAGCCGGGTGATGCGGTGACAGCCAATCCGAGGGGGGGGTGGCCGCCGTAACGGCATCGTCCGACTCGGCCCATCGCTCAGGTCACCATTACAGTGCTCTGTGCCCCATTTTCACAGACGTTGCCTTCCGCAGGGTGCCTGTGATTGGCTCCTTGAGCGGCCACCACATGCACGGAAGTGTCTCCTATTGGCTGCCACCAGAAGGCGGTCCTGTGGCTGATCGGGGCATTGATGTGATACTGGGGGGGTCCAAGGCTGATCCTTCTGTGGTTTTTGGTGCAGATAATGGCGTTTTTGGTTCATCCATGCTTTTAGAGTAAGGCCGAGTCTGCCCTCCTTGGTTAACTCTTCTCGCTCTCTTACCCCAGAGTAGAAAACGCCTGCGCCAAGCTTGTCCAAGCAGCTCAGATGTTGCATGCCGATCCGTACTCCGTCCCGGCCCGCGATTACCTGATCGACGGCTCGCGGGGGATACTTTCCGGGACCTCCGACCTGCTCCTGACCTTCGACGAAGCCGAGGTAGGTCGTTTATAAGCTGTGCAGGGAGGATGTGGTTTGAGTTACCGAACCATCTTTTGGGATACCCGTCTTGTCTCATCCTGTTCTGGGGTCGGACCACCAGACACCCCCAGCCCCCCCAAAAATCGTCTTTCTTTCCTTAGGTGAGAAAAATCATCCGCGTTTGCAAAGGCATCTTGGAATACCTGACGGTGGCAGAAGTCGTGGAGAGCATGGAGGACCTCGTGACCTACACCAAAAACCTTGGTCCCGGTATGCGATCTCCTCACTCGGCTTTAGCGACCCACCTGATCGTGTGGTGTCTGGGGGGGCCGCGTCCTCTTTCTGAAATAGTAGAGCTGAGTAATAGCCTGAGACCCCCCCACCCCTGGACAAAGTGCGATGGCAATATGGCGGCTACAGATCTGGGAAGCTGGATCTCAGAGTCTTATCTCCTCTGTGTGGGGGGACCTCGAGTCAGCGCAGGCGGTAACGCGAGTCTTCTTGCCGCAGGAATGACCAAGATGGCCAAGATGATCGATGAACGCCAGCAGGAGCTAACCCACCAGGAGCACCGCGTCATGCTTGTGAACTCCATGAACATGGTCAAGGACCTCCTACCTGTCCTGATATCCGGTGAGGAGGCTTTAGATAACGCACGCGTCCTTCTGCTTCCATGCGCTATGGAATCGTCACGCTGTTGCTCATGCGTCCTTCCGCTTGGTCTCTTCCCCCTCTTCTAGCCATGAAGATCTTTGTGACCACCAAGAACTCCCGCAGCCAGGGCATCGAGGAGGCCCTCAAGAACCGCAACTTCACAGTGGAGAAGATGAGCGCGGAGATAAACGAGATTATCCGAGTGCTGCAACTCACGTCCTGGGACGAGGACGCCTGGGCTAGCAAGGTAAGTTGGCAGTTATTGGGGGGGGGGGGTTATTGGGATTTTGGGGCAAACCACATGAAGAAAAGGTAATGGCGGCATTGGGTTTCTCAGTGGGAGGAACGGTTTTGGGGGAAGCTTGGGGTCTTCGTTGCTGTTACAGAGCTGATCTCTCCTAGTGTCGTTCGTTTCATCCTCTGCTTTCTCTTTCTGTTTTTATTTTCTTTCCCAATCCCGTCTTTTTTTTTGCGTTGCGCCGCGTAGAAGGTAAGCCGTACAGGAGCCGCATGTCCCCGTAACCGTAGAATGCAGTGTTTCCGCTACCGCTTGATCTTGTGTTTTGATTGGATGTGCCCGTCGGGAGTCCACGTGCTTACCGAAGACCTGGGGGCGGTTTCGGGGTCTTCTGCTAGAGGCGAGGGGCAACCGTCGGAGACCTAGAGAGACCTGAAGGGGGCAGAACTTGGGCTGCTCGTGTAGACTAAACAACCTTAGATATTGAGTGTGAGATGTGACCCCCAGCCTGCTTGTGGGGTATCTATCCAAAAAAGCCCCCCATAAGACACACTGACCCCCTTTCTGCAGACAGAGCCCCCTTCTTTACAGGCTATATGGGGACTCTACCCCCCCCCCCAGAAAGCCTAATAAACCCACTTTGCAGGTTTGAGGAAGCTTGTTCTGAACTGATGGTCATGAAGTTTGTCCCCCTAACCGCTGCGTTTAGTTTCTTTTTTATATTCCATTTTTTTTAATCAAAGTTTTGGGATTTGGTTTGTTTTAAAGATTTTGGTGTTTATTTTATTTTATTTAATTTTTGTTTGTCGCATGGGAAGTGTTCTTTGGATGTGTGTGAGATGCCTTCTCGGCTGGTGTGGCTTGGTTGAAGGGTCTGTTCTTTGGTTACCCCTACCCAAGTATAAACGGCCGGTGTGCGTGACGTGCCGGTAACATGGCCGCCTTGTTGGTCGGAGACTGTCCCGCTGGATTGCACGCCGCGTCTCGCTCCGAGGCTGTTGACCTCACAAATGACGACGATGATCCCTTTACAAACCTTGTCCGTGAGAGCTAAAAATGACGCTTTTTATCCAAATTCTACAATTATTTCGGGTTTGCAGTAAAGCCCGTTTAGCGGTGGCTTCCGGCAGCAGCGCTTTATATCTTGGGTGACGGAGAACTCACAGGGGGTCTGCTTTTATTTCCCGCGCAGGATACGGAGGCCATGAAGAGAGCGCTGGCCCTGATTGACTCAAAGCTGAACCAGGCCAAAGGTTGGCTGCGTGATCCCAACGCTCCTCCAGGTACCGGTTTTACCCCGGGAACGGCTCTTCCTCTGGGCCGATAATAAACTCGTCACGTTTATTAAGACTCTTACATTTAAGGTTATTGCGTTACTGATAAGTGGGGGGCCGCGGGCCGCGTTATATGGGTCCCCCTGGGTCCGGTCTTCTAAACGTGAAGGTCCCGGTCGGAAGGATCCCCGCTTGCTTATTGGTTTCCCATGTGCCTCCCCGCCTGCGCAGGTGATGCCGGTGAACAAGCCGTGCGGCAGATACTGGACGAAGCTGGGAAGGTCGGAGAGCTGTGTGCCGGGAAGGAGCGGAGAGATATCTTGGGCACCTGCCAGACCCTGGGCCAGATGACCGACCAGGTGTCTGAGCTAAGAGCGAGGTAATGATGACATCATGCCTTTGAGTCCAGAAACGGACCTTGCCGTTGGGATGGTGGTGCAAACCCATCATGGCGCCCCAGTCAACATATCGTTTCGCATCTGTAACTCTTCTCTGTGGAACGCTTTAGTTCGCATCCCTGGTTTATGGAGGCTTGTTTTCCTCTCCTCTTTAGGGGCCAGGGCGCCACACCTGTGGCCATGCAGAAAGCTCAGCAAGTATCCCAGGGATTGGACGTCTTGACATCCAAGGTGGGGAACGCTGCCCGCAAACTGGAGGCCCTGACAAACTCCAAGCAGGCCATTGGCAAGAGGGCTGATGCCGCCCAGGTGAGGACATCGCGTTGACCCTATTTTGACGCGGATGCTGCTGTTTAGAGAATACAATGAATAGCATTAATTATTTCTCTGACGTGTCTCCCCGCTCTCCCATGCAGAGCTGGCTCGCAGATCCCAACGGGGGACCGGAGGGAGAGGAAAATATCCGAGCCCTGCTTGCGGAGGCCCAGAAGATTGCAGAGCTCTGCGAGGATCCCAAAGACCGCGACGACATCCTGCGCTCCCTGGGAGAGGTCGCCGCTCTCACCGCTAAGCTCACCGACCTTCGCCGGCAGTATGTACAGTGACTGGGGCCCGGGGGGAGGTGGTCGGGGGATGTAGATAGGGTAGAACTGAGGAGGAATGGAAAACAAGAGGACATAATGGTTCTTGTTGGGGGTAATGGCAGTTGAGGATTGGCTTATAAGGGCAGACACACCATCTCCATTTATTCCAGTCCTAAAGCATCCACTCGGTAGAAATGAGTGAGTAATGCTTGCATGCGTTAATGCCACGCGTACAAATGACCCTACTCTCCCCACAGGGGCAAAGGAGACACCCCAGAGGCCCGTGCATTGGCCAAGCAGATTGCCACTTCGCTGCAGAACCTACAGACCAAGGTGAACCGCGCCGTGGCGAACAGTCGCCCGGTGAAGGCGGCTGTCAACATGGAGGGAAAGGTGGAGCAGGCCCAGCGCTGGATCGATAACCCAACCATGGACGATAGGGGAGTCGGTATGAGAACACTGAACGGGCTTGGGTTTCACAGCCAGCATAAAGGTCTGGGCAGGGTTCCTGGATTCACACGGACCTCTGTCTCCTGAACAGGTCAGGCTGCGATCCGTGCCATGGTGGCCGAGGGGCGCCGTCTGGCCAACTCCATGATGGGACCGTTTCGCCAGGACATGATGGCCAAGTGTGACCGGGTAGAACAGCTGGCCGGGCAGCTGGCAGAACTGGCTGCGAGGGGAGAAGGAGACTCTCCTCAAGCTCAAGCCGTGGCAGCTCAGCTCCAGGAGGCTCTGAAGGTATCTGGGTTGTAGCCATAGATATTCACCTGTATCGAAGCAGGAATTTCAGAATAACAAGTCCATTATTTCCCCTCCAATGACAGGACCTGAAGGGAAAAATGCAGGAAGCGATGACACAGGAAGTCTCTGACATCTTCAGCGACACCACCACTCCAATCAAACTGCTTGCCGTAGCGGCAACATCTCCTCCCGACGCTCCCAACAGGGAAGAGGTGTGCTCTCCTTCCTGCGATCGCCTTCCGTTTATACTTCTATAATAACGGGGCGGTGTAACCTTTTATTCTTGTTTTACCTCGACGCAGGTCTTCGACGAGAGGGCTGCAAACTTTGAGAACCACGCTGCTCGACTTGGAGCCACCGCCGACAAGGCCGCCGCCGTGGGGTCAGCTAATAAAGCCACTGTGGAGGCAATCCAAGCCACCGTGAAGTCGGCCAGGGAGCTGACGCCCCAGGTTAGTCTTTGGGAAGGAAGAACGTTTTGAGGGAGGAAGGAAACTGTGTACCTAAAGCAACGTATAGGTTCTACTCCGAATGGAAAAGAATATGGCGGCAATGCCAGATTCCACCACATAACCAAGCCTGGTCCATTGCAGGTGATCTCAGCGGCCCGCATTCTGCTCCGAAATCCCGGGAATCAGGCTGCCTACGAGCACTTTGAAACCATGAAAAACCAGTGGATTGACAACGTGGAGAAGATGACGGGTACGTTTGGAAAACTTTTTGGAAATTTGTAGGACGTCATCAGAAGTCTACATGGGTTGTAGTTTCATGTATTTTTTGTTTTTTTTATATTTCTCCAACTTTTTCTCCAAACCAAGGCTTGGTGGATGAAGCCATTGACACCAGGTCCCTGTTGGATGCCTCCGAAGAAGCCATCAAGAAAGACATCGATAAGTGTAAGGTGGCTATGGCCAACATGCAGCCTCAGATGCTCGTCGCCGGAGCCACAAGCATTGCCCGTAGGGCCAACCGCATCCTGCTGGTGGCCAAACGGGAGGTGGAGAACTCTGAAGACCCTAAATTCCGCGAGGCGGTGAAGACGGCTTCGGATGAGTTGAGTAAGACCATCTCCCCCATGGTGATGGAGGCCAAATCGGTTGCTGGAAACATCTCAAACCCTGGTAAGAACCCAACCTTGTTCACAACTCAGAACTCGACAATAAGAAGAGCAATAAAAGTAATATCTGTCTTACAACAACAAAAAAACTGATGCAGACGGGACGCCGGAGACAGAACTCTTTGTGTAATGGAGTTCCGTAGAAGGAATAGTCCCGATTTAGAGGAGATGTCCGCGTGTGCCTGCGGTTTTTACCTTTCTGCGTTCTTTCTTCAGCTCTCCAGAAAGGCTTCCTGGACTCTGGATACAAAATTCTGTCTGCTGTGGCAAAGGTCAGGGAGGCGTTTCAGCCACCGGAACCTGATTTTCCTCCACCACCTCCCGACTTGGAGCAGTTGCGGGTAATTGTTTAACTTTCATTGGACGGCCCCCGCTCCCAAAGTCCTTCTCGCCTCACGCGGTGCTTGCTTCTCCCGCAGCTGTCCGACGAAGCCGCTCCTCCGAAACCCCCGCTCCCCGAAGGAGAAGTTCCACCTCCAAGGCCACCGCCGCCCGAGGAAAAGGACGAGGAGTTTCCCGAGCTGAAAGGCGAGGCGGTCAACCAGCCGATTATGGTGGCCGCAAGACAACTTCACGACGAGGCCCGCAAGTGGTCCAGCAAGGTAACCCAACCTGGGATAACATAACCCGCTGATGGAAACGGGAAGGGTGTCAAGAGGGTTGGCACAGAAAGGGTTACATCAGGGCATGTTTAACCGCTTTGGAATATTAACCCACTAATTAAAAACAGGCACACAGAGCTAGAAGGGCCGACATCTCTTGTGATTGAGTTGGCTTCTAGGAGAAGCTCCTGACACGGGTTGGGGAAGGAGAGGGAAGCTGCAGATAGACACCACTGCCCTTTGGTTTCTCAGCTGTGATATCTTTGCCTTGGGGTTCTATTTACGATAATTTAAACTTGATTTCTTATTTGCCGTAATGACACCCGAGCTGCCTCGGTTTCCCAGCTGTCCAGGGCATCGTCCCGCGGGCATGACCCACACGCGTAAGTTGGCCGGGGTGGCGTTTACATCCGGAGGAAAAGAATGGAGAGCGGTTAGGAAACCACAGACGCTAATGTACGCCGGCCATTGTGACTGTGGAATTAGGGGGGCTTCTAGTAGACCAGGTCAGGGATGGAAATTTTCGGTAGACGCTATGGTGATAATCCATCCAACACGTAGAAAAGGTGCTTTTTGCATTGAAGCCACCAAATTGTAAGGAGCCTGTTTTGAAGACCAGACAACATAAATTATACCGTATTTGCTAGAATATAAGACAAGGTTTTTTTCAGAGCAAATACCCCTCGTCTTATATTCGAGGTCGTCTTATAATCAAACCTGAAATAGAGGTCTGACTGCAAGACTAAAATCCAGATCCCCCGCAGCGCTGCAGGAGACCTGGATCCTCCTCTCTGGCAGCCGGTGAACGCCTGCGCAATGCACACAGGCAACCCCCGCTGCTGCCCGGCACTTCCGCCCGGGGCCAGCATTACATGACTTTCCGGGGCTCCATCATAGAATCCCTGGCGGGCGTGCCGGCCAGCAGCAGAGGTTGTCTACGCGCAGGGAGTGTGGGGGGGTTCAAAGTGGCAAAAAGCGGGGTATTAAGGCATATATGGGGGCAGAGTGGCATATAGTGGGGTATAAGACATCTAGGGGGCAACGTTGCAAGTCTAGGGGCAGATGTGCATAACTGGGGGACAGGTTGACAAAAGGAAATAAAACCAAGGTTTCTTCCTAAATTGACATTCAAATTTTGGGGACGCCTCATAATCGAGCAAATACGGTAAATATCGCATTCTGAAAAGGTCTTCCAAGTGTCTCACGGGTTGAATAACCTACCAAGTGTTCCTCAATCCTTATGTGGCTTGGCTTCTGGTGCCGCCAGCCCCTTTACCCTCCCTTCCTGCCTCTGCTTCTTATACTAACTCTGTCCCCCTTATTTCTTTACCTTCACCCCTCCCTCCCCAGTCGCCCGGAAGCCCCGCTCCTGCTACCCCGCAGCAGGGTAGAGAGTCCGTTGTGTCGGAGGTAGAGCAGGAGCGTGAGGAAGAGGAGGAGGTGTCAGTGGAAGCCGCCCTCTCCTCTGACATGGAAGATGATTATGAGCCAGAGCTGCTCTTAGTGCCCGAGGGGCAGCCTGTAAACCAGCCAATGCTGGCCGCCGCTCAGGCTCTGCATCGGGAGGCTACCAAATGGTCCAGTAAGGTACTCTACGGTTACCAAATCTGCATCCTCCACCGTGCCATGTGCATCCCACCCTCCATCCATGACACGGTTTGCGCCTCCCCTCGGGCTGCGACGTTCTCGCTGAGTGCCCTGTGTGTACTTGTGCCGGCTTGAATGGCTTCAACAGTCTGCGGGAATCCGCTTGCGTGTGTTCTGTGTGAAACGTTTTTGGGGTTAGTGGTTCCGTGTCTCTTTTTTTGGAAGACCCCCCAAGAATGGTATCCCCATACACTTCCAAAGTAATAATATACCCCCCCCCACTGGGTTTTCAGTGCCACGTAGACTGGGTGAACCACTGTTATCATCAAG
Source organism: Spea multiplicata (assembly GCA_009364415.1). NCBI lineage: Eukaryota > Metazoa > Chordata > Amphibia > Anura > Pelobatidae > Spea > Spea multiplicata. The sequence goes on from VKOC01030220.1 coordinate 11,160, forward strand.
GGACCTGCATAATACGGTCGCTGAAGGTTTTAAGGCCTCCCCTCAGCCTTGAATGGTTAGTAGTAACTCGATCTCCATTACCTAAATCAATAAGTCTATGCGTAGTAAGTCTTCTTGCTCTCTGCAGAGATGTGTTGGTTAAGTTGGAAGTGTGTGGTCATACTTGTTGTGACCAGATTATCAAATTAGGAGATTTACATCCAGCGCCCTCAACCAGGCGTTGGCAGAGGTGGCATTGATCCAACACCATCTGGAGGACAGCCAGTTTCCCCAACCGCATCCGACAAAGTAGTGGTTCTGTAGCCCAATAGAGAAAGGCAAGCCTTGGAGCCCCCCGCTGTCCATGTTGTCTCACATGTTGTAGATTTTGTTGGCTTCCACCGAGAACAAAAAAAGCATGGCTTGGAATGGCGGTGTTCATGAAGGACATGAGTCTTGTCTGTCAGAGTGGATGAAGTCCAAAGTGTTGTTGCCCAAAAAAAAACAACAAAGCAAAATATTTTCGCCCCTGATGTCCAGTCCTCAATGCTTGTGGGTTCCTGCTGCACTTAGAGACTCGAGAACCTGATAAGCCTCGTTGATGGTGGAGAACTGGAGATGAAGGTATTGAGAAGATGTAGGAACCATCTTTAAGAACACTACCTCCATCCAATGGGTGTGGGGGGGCCACTGTGGTCAAAATAGATTGATCCAGGCACTTCATATATACCCTAAGCAAGCAAGTTCCGTCACGTTTAATGGAAAGATACCCCGGTATCTCATGGGCCTTCCCTCCGGTGAGATGCAGAATAAGCAGTCGTCCTTGTGAAGTTCTGGAACATAAAATGGGTCTCATGCACGTCAATCAGATATGGGAAATAAGATTGCGCTTTGTAATTTAGCGACCTCACCATGCTAATTTGCATATATATCCGTAGGGTGACCCACCACATAGTGCTAAAGCTCCCCATCATGCCTATCCCATGCATGTTTAAATCCTCTCGCTGTATTAGCCTCTACGGCTTCTGCTGGGAGGCTGTTCCTCTTATCCACTACCCCCTTAATAAAAATAAACCCCCCCATTCCATCTCAGCCTCGTACCCTCTAGTGTTAGAGCATAATCTCTTATAACATTTCTCCTCCTCTGTAATAAATGTCCCTGCAATCCTTTAACTCCCTTTATGTATTATAATGTGTCTATCCCATCCCCCTCTCTCTCGTGTCTTCCATAGTTATTCTCAGCCGTGTTATGCCATAATATAATATGTTCGTAATACGCCATGCCTGGAGCCTTCCGTCATCTCTGTTTATCGAGGCCCCCGGCATTCATCCACCCCTTTAAAATATATAAATGATACTAACGATGGCCACCGGTGCATGACCTGCCATTGCTGTGTTTGGTACTAACCCACAGCTTGCGAGCTGGCAGCGCGGCGTCTGGCCGCACGCTGGACGACCTGGCCCTTTGTGTCGTGTCTTGCGGTGCCGACTGTTGTGACTTGTTTTCATGTCTGGACGTGAAGCCTGTCTTGCCATCCCTTTGGGACCGAAGGGAGCTTAAATGTGTTGATGTCCGTCATACCGATCCCTGCAACCCAACCCTGCAAGTCTGACACCAGCTTCACTTTGATTGTAGTTTTGCTGTTTTGACTCTTGTATGTCCCTGAGCTCCGTGGCAGTGTCTCTGGAGACAGACCTGCATATATCTAACTGTTCTCAGCAGAATGTGAGCTCCATGATGGCGTGACCCCGAATGTACCATTTACACAAAGAAACCGAAACAAAGTCGCCTTATCGTGGAGAGCGCTTTTTCTTATATACTGGATTATGTGCAGTCTCTCATTACCTCTCCTAAAAGCAGAGAAAGAGAGAGGCACAGAAAGTTTTTGGGGGCTTTTTTGCCAATGTAACGCTAGTGACCGCGGAATAACGCTCCCCCGAATCCCAGAAAGGAGTTGGTCATTGTGTGTTGTGACCTGCAGGGTAATGACATCATCGCAGCTGCCAAGCGCATGGCGCTTCTGATGGCAGAGATGTCGAAGTTGGTGAGAGGAGGCAGCGGGAACAAGCGAGCCCTGATCCAGTGTGCGAAGGACATCGCCAAAGCCTCCGACGAGGTCACTCGGCTGGCCAAGGAGGTGGCCAAGCAATGCACAGACAAGAGGATCCGAACTAATCTTCTGCAGGTAACAAACTTTGGCCGGGGGGGGGGGTTATATGATGTCATCAAAAAGAAGAACCTCACTGTGAACACTGTCCTGTTTAAAAATACATTTTCAAAGATACTGCATATCAGCCATTTGTTGAGTGCTTGCTCTGTTATCTGAGCCCCAATCTACTAGACAAACACCCCTGACTCCTTATCATACTTCCTGTGGGGAACAATAGAATGGCTCAGTCTTAATCACCAACAGGACCCTCCGACTAATGAAAGTCTATGGAGGGACGGACTTCATTAGCATCGCCATAAAGCATCAGCTCAGTGTGGTGTGTGAGCAGGGAAATCTATATGACCTAATATGCCCAGAGTTACGTATAGATTTGTATATCACGTAACTGACGAGAACGGTGGCCTCCTATTGCACTGATCTTTGGCCGACCTAGAAAAGACATTTAACCTCTACAGAACAGACCCCAATGCAAATGGCACTGCCCCCCCCTGCTGTCTCATCAGTCTCAATTTCTTGTGTAGGTGTGCGAGAGAATTCCAACCATCAGCACCCAGCTAAAGATTCTCAGTACCGTCAAGGCCACCATGCTGGGACGCACCAACATCAGCGAAGAGGAGTCTGAGCAGGTGGGTGCGAGGGAATCGTTATCGTACAAACCGGCCTGTGGTTTGGGGTTCCATAAAACGTTGAGGCGCCTCAACGCCATCTTTCCTGGTTCTGCATGTCTTATGATTTGGGGAGATTAAGGTTCATGCAGACCCCTTTTAACCTACCCAGGCCATAATTGTGCTTGTCTTGGCTGGCAGCCATGATAATATCCATCCTCTTTGATGGGCTTCATCTAACGTTCCACTTGGTTGCCCTTCCTCTCCGCAGGCCACGGAAATGCTTGTCCACAACGCCCAGAACCTCATGCAGTCGGTGAAAGAGACCGTGAGGGAAGCCGAGGCTGCGTCCATCAAGATCCGAACGGATGCTGGTTTCGCCCTCCGTTGGGCCAGGAAAACCCCATGGTACCAGTAACTCCGGGGCCAGGCCTCCCCGCTGCCTTCTGTACAGCACACGCTAGTACCTTGTACCCTATAATAAGAGATGCAAGGGCTCCCAACACATTTTGGGTTTTTTTAGACATATTGGAGATTTTTGCATCACGTTTTCCTAGCAGTATGTCGGCTCTTTCCAGCGACTGCTTCAATCCCCCCCTTTCCATTATTATTATAATTAATATTTTGTTTAACAGGCTAAAGTATTAACATCTCCTTGCACCAGTAAACCTATTAATATTTCTGCCAGGGGCGGACTCGGCCTGTATCCGGTACATCGGGCTGCGTAGATCGCTCTGGCATACGTCACCCCCCCCCCACACGCATTCTGCTGCGCACCGCCTGCGAGTATCGTTATCCGAGCGGGCCTCACTTTATACGTATGAAACACTAAAACCGAATGTATTTTTGTTTACGTCTTGTTTTTCTTGCTGCCTTCTTCTGGCGCTTGGTTGAGCTTTTCCGGTCCTGCGCGGTTCAGATTTTTTTTTTTTTTACACTTAAGCGTTTATGAAGTGTCCTTTTAATCATACGGTTTGACTGTATGATATTCACGTTTCCACCAACCGATTTCAAAGCCTAACATGAACGCGGCGACCCAGCCATCCCAGGCTCTTCGGAACAGACCCCAAGGTCACGGATGGTCGAGTTGTCCATCTCTGTTCCTGGAAAACCCCGATAACTGGCAGGGTGTATAATCTACTTTCTTTGGTAATGAGACAAGGTCTTCTGCACAAGATGGACATAACAAACTTTTGCATGGTAGCCGTCCATCATTAACCTTTCATGTTCTCCACGTGGGTATGAACGCCACTATGGTGACCCTGAAGAGGGTTCCTACGTGCCTCGTCACGTTATTAAGTTCTAGGGTCTGAACTTACTAAAAGGGTGACGATCGAGAAACGAAGAGCGTGAATTCCCCCACGTTAACTACATTATAAAGGAGCCGCGGTTTGGTTGGAGAACTTTGGGCTGAGTTGAGGAACCTCAAAGGAGAGCTTCCTGGAGACTGGCCAAGAATGAATTTCACCCCACCAGTTTCTCCTCCACGATAGGCAAGCCTGGCCATTTAAAAATCAACATCGGTTCCACCTTTTCAGTCCTGACTCTTGAATGTTTTACATTAGTTGCCTTCGGCACTCCCATCTTCCAAAATACCATCTTCTTAAGGTGTGTGTTTGCCGGGAGATGGGTTGTGTAGATTTCAATAAAACGCCATAATGCCTTTTTTTGGTTATTTTTTTTACCCATTCAAACTTATTAGTTAAGCCAAAGACATTTTTTTTAATACTATTATAGCTTTTTTTTTTCGTGGACTCATCAAAGTGTTAGCATGGCCGTTGGTTATATTTTTTGGTGAATACTGTGACTCCACTTGGCTGCAGAAAGTGTCTAAAATGAGGCTTCCAATTGAGACCGAGGTTGATGTGTTGATCGGAAGGGTGGTTGCATGGCACAGGTCTGTAGACACGGCGCGGTATGGGGTATCCCGACCTAATGGGTCTTATACTGTCACTGATTCAGCTTTACTCTATTACTTTACAAAAAAATAAAGAGCATTTGTATAGTTTTCTGTTTGGTGTGCATTTATTTGCCGGCTAAGCCACTTTTTAATCCTGTTTCATCCGTGAGAAGCTCGGCGGCAGCCTGTGGCAGAACCAGCATTATGCAAATCAATTTCCTCTCTCAAATTCCTCTCCTTCTCACAAATGTGGCCCTTAACCAATCAACAGCAATCAGCAATTTAACAATAGAGGAGGGATACGTTTAGTGCGGAGGAAAAAGATCCTGAGAATACCAGAGTTAGGATACAAAATCATGGGAGGTACTGAAGCCTGAGCAGATATCATCGGGAGAATGGGCAGTCAATTGGCAGTTGCGGTTTAACGTAGATAAATGTAAACTGATGCACTTGGGCTAGAAAAACAAAAAAAGCTAATTATACTGAATTATATATGGATTTGGGTGTCCTTATTGACAATAGACTATGCAGCTGTGCCCAACCTCAGGCAGCTGTTGCTAAGGCAAGTAAGATGCTGGCGTGTATTAAAAGGAAAAGGTTTAGGAGATGAGAAGAACATTTTGCTGCTTTATGAATCATTGGTAGGACCATCTACAAAAATGATTAAAGGAATGGAATTAAGAAATTAATAAAGGCTGTCCAAATTGGAATTGTTTTCGCTGAAGAAAAAGACGTCTTCGTTGGGATATGACAAACCTTTACAAGTATATTGAAGGTCAATACAGTGGTGTTTTTGGAGATCCCTTCCTGACACCACGTGGACATCCCTTAAGACCGGAAGAAAGGAGCTTTTGTCTTCAACATAGAGAAAGTTTCTTTACTGTTAGGGTGGTTAACAGTAGACTGCTACCTGAAGTTATCACGAGTGAAAGTAGATAAGGTTATATTGAGCCAGGGCGAGTCCAACAGCCTTGTTATGGAGATGAGGTTTTTCACCTAGAACAATGACCATGGAGATATTGCTGACGGAAGAAAAAAACCCAATGTCATAAAATGGATACAAAGTTGGAATGAGCGTTCAAGGTCTGCGGATGGCTCATCAGGGGTTGTGCCTGCCGAAGGAACCTCAAATCCATAGAGAGCTTCTCAGATCTACCTCCCACTTGCCAATCTGTGCTACCCATCCATTATTTTGCAGTTAACTACCTGCATTGCTATTTTGTTCTCTGCGGTCAGGGAACTTCCACCAGCAGCCACCGAGTGCTGATCACGGCACCCTTTTAGGAGACTATTTAAACCTGCCTCCTGCCTGGATTGCTTGCTCGGTGATACTTTGCCTGTTGAGCTTGTGGTGTGGCCTGTCCTACAGTAGCTGACTTCTTGCCTGTTTACCTAAGAACTATTTCATCTCCTCAACCTCATTGACTCACTTTCTCCTGCGTGAAAGGCATGACAGTTGTCTCTAGCACCCAGAAGCTTCATTCCAAATGTCAGAGGAAGCAAGACCAGGGTAGCCAGCCATGTCCATCTTGGTCCTGATGGTGGGACCAGCTGCACAGCCTTGTCCAAACTGTTTTGGTACAAATGTTGCATCAGAACCAACTGGCCATAGCCCTCAAGTCTGTGGGCCTGGTAGCCATGAATCCATTTTGAGTAAGCTGTAAGCCCACTAAGTAAGAGCCCTGGGCCACAGCAAACTCGCCTCCAGCGCCGACCCAGGGAACCTTTTCATGCGGGGCTTCAGACTCATTTGCTCCTGTGTGTAAAGGGCTCCAACTCAACGAGTTTTTGACATAATCAGTGGGTTAGAATTATCAGACCACAGAGGACGATAAGTAAGTACTCATACTGGGGTTGTCAGGGTCATTAAACTGTCCCTTTTACATTTAGAGAATACTCTGTTATTACACCAGTTACAAACACCCTATTTTCAGATAAAATTATTATTATAAGGAAACAATCCAGAAAGAAACTGTACTTTGTACTTAGAGTGAGACAACACCCACTCCCTGCTTACTGGGAGATCAGAGAAATTCAGTTTCGTTTCTTGCGCCTGTGTTCAGTGATGGCGTCCGCTGGTCTGAGAGAGGAGCTGACCTGCTCCATCTGCCTGAGCGTTTACACCGATCCCGTAACCCTGACATGCGGACACAGCTTCTGCCGGGTCTGTATTGGGGACGCGCTGGACACCCAGGAAGGTTCTGGAGTTTATTCGTGTCCTGAGTGCAGAGCAGAGTTTCAGGAACGTCCTGTGATGGAGAAGAACAGGAAACTCTGTAACATAATAGAGACTTTCCTATCTACTCACCCAGCGGAGGAGGACGTTGGGGTCTCCTGTACTTACTGTGACTCTCCTGTACCTGCTGCTAAAACCTGTCTGCTGTGTGAAGCTTCTCTGTGCGAGAAACACTTACAGAAACACAGCAAGTCCCCGGAACATGTCCTAACGGAACCCACCGCTTCACTGGAGAGCAGAAAATGCTCCGTCCACCGGGAGATCCTGAAATATTACTGCACCGAGGACGCTGTCTGTATCTGTGTGTCCTGCAGCTTGGCCGGAGAGCACAGGGGACACCAGGTGGAGACTCTGAATGAAGCCTCTGAGAAGAAGAAGGAGAAACTGAGAAATGTTCTGCAGAAACTGACCTCAAAGCGAGAGGAGACAGAGAAACGAGTCCAGAGTCTGCAGGAGCGACAAAAAGCAGCTGCAGTAACAGAGCGAGTCACTGCCCTGATGAGAGACATCAGGGAACAGCTGGAAGCTCTAGAGAAAAGAGTCCTGAGTGAGATCTCCCGGCAGGAAGAGCAGGTCTCACTCCAAGTCTCAGATCTAATCCAGCAGCTGGAAATAAAGAAGGAGGGACTTTCCAGGAAAATACAAGACATCGAGGAGCTGTGCAACATGACTGACCCATTAACTGTCTTACAGGAACAGGAATCAGACAAAACTGACTTCTGTGATGAGGATGAGTTACATTCTGAAGAAGAAGAGGACAGAGACATTGATGACAAGCTCCGTGCTGTAGATCTGGATGAGGGTCTGATCTCAGTGATTTTACACACAGGTTTAGCTGGTATTGTGACCGCTGCAAAGAGACGTCTCGATGCTCCTCAGGCTTCAGACATATTACTGGATGTAAACACGGCTGGTAATCGTGTAGATGTATCAGGTGACTTCAAAACTGTATCCAGATCAGATATAAAGCAGAGTCGCCCGAATAAACCAGAGAGATTTCAGGATTGTGCTCAGGTTTTAAGCACCAGGAGCTTCTCCTCAGGGAGACATTACTGGGAAGTGGAGAGCAAAGAATCAGGGGAATGGATTTTAGGAGTGGCCTATCCCAGTATAGACAGGAGAGGACGTCGGTCACGGATTGGATATAATAAGAAGTCCTGGGGTTTGTGGAGGTGGTTGGATGATCAGTATTCAGAGATACATGACAGTAAAGTAATCCGGTTACCTCACCGCCCGTCCTGTCAGAGGTTGGGGATATTCCTGGACTATGAGGCCGGGCGGCTGTCCTTTTATGAGCTGTGTGACCCGGTCAGACACTTACACACCTTCACCGCCACCTTCACTGAGCCGCTTCACGCTGCGGTTGAGGTATGGAATACAGGCTGGGTGAGGATCCGGAGCTGGGATTAATGATCTCTGTGTAACTGATCAGCCTGGCAACCAGTGACAGCTCAGAGAAGAGAAATCTGATTGGTTAAAACACATAATAACCCCTTGTGCGCCATTGCTATTTCACTCTCCAGCACCTGAGTAACTCTGCTGATGCTCCTATGTCTGAATGCAGTTTCTCATAATAATGAAGTTAATACAGATTGATGATTTAATTCTGTTTCTCACTGATATCACTGATATATTATCCTGAAATTCATTGTAAGGCCGTCGGTGCCTTGGCTGTTGTCGCTGGTCTTCCCCTCTCCTAGGGCAGGAGAGCACTGCTGCTTCCCAGTGCACTGGAGGGTCCTGAGTCCAGTTGTCTCACGTTTAGAATGCATTATACTCTAGCACTCGCAAGCTTCATCCCAAAATGTCAGAGGAAGCAAGACCAGGGTAGCCAGCCATGTCCATCTTGGTCCTGATGGTGGGACATGGAAGCTGCAGGCCTATGGGGTTGAGGCCTGGGTTCCCTTTCGTTGGTATTATTTTACAGCTGTGCTGCCTTGTCCAAATTAGAAATGTTGCAGCAGAACCAACTGACCGTGGCCCTCAAGTGTGTGGGCCCGGTAGCCATGAATCCATTTGGAGCAAGCTGTGTGTGTATAGGGGCAGTGTATGTATGTGTGTGTATATGGGCAGTGTATGTGTGTGTGTGTGTATAGGGGCAGTGTATATGTGTGTGTATACGGGCAGTATATATATATATACATTATATATATATGTGTGTGTGTATTTGTATATCTGTGTGTATATATTAGGTAGTTCTGAGCAGGAGCCAAAAATGCAGGGAAGGGATCCCAAATTACCAGCAGGAAGAGTTCAGCCGAGGTCACGGACACCAGAGAGGCAGCCGAACGGTTAAACGATCCGAGGTGAAAAGGAAACGCCAGGTACTGACCCCGCAGAACACTGAGCAGCGAGCAACAGAAGAAACGGCCTTTTAAATGCGAGCCGCAACGTCTCTGCGGAGCGGTCATGCTGCACCCTGGGGTGGCTTTTCTGTGTCGCTGAATGTCCTGATTTTTTTCGTCAAGGGGTCAATAAAAATCCGTCGGACGACCGTTTCACTTTATTGACTCCGCAGGGTTCTTCAGACGACTTCTGGGAAAAAGAGTTTAGCTGCGAATGACATCATTGCCCATTCATTTTTGGGAAGTCCTGAATGTCTTGTCGCTTTGCAGTGAAGTCTCTCCCCTGATTGGCCGGTCACTTTGCAGTGTGTCCAAAAATATCTCTGCTGATATTTTTTGGGTGAATTTTATCAAATAACTTTATTGTGCAAAGAATTAAGTGTAAAATATCAGCACGTACAAGTGCTTCCTATAAACTGCTGGAGGAAACTGCCTGTCCCAAAGGGGCGGGCCATGATAGGAATAGCCACACCCTCTCACCGGCCAAACTGCCCCACAACAGTTCTTTAGGCAAACAGCTTTTGGGTTTTATGCAGAAAAATATGTTTAGATCAGGAACTATTTCATCTATTTTATTTTTAATTTGCTGCTAATAATTAATAATGAATGGTTTTATTATTAGACAGAAAGCTTCATATACTGCATTATCTTCCTTTACTGCTCCCAATAGCAGCATTGAGAAAAACAACACAGTAAACGAAGAGTTAATTTTCTTTACAGATATAAAAACCCTAAATTCCACCAATAGCAAAGCAGCAGACGTTATATAAACACACCCCCTGGTCCATCAACCCTCTTTGTTTGCTTTGAGATGGCGCATTATTTTCTGAGGTAACATTTATCCTCCTCTTTGAGGCGTTTCTATCATTTTGATTTTTTATTTATCTGCTGATTGGATTTCATTTTCCTTTTAGTGTTTTGTACTAATTCACTCTGTTGTGCGGCTCATTCACTCTGATGTGCAGCTCATTCACTGTGTTGTGTGGTGTTTTTCCCGCCATTTCTGTAAGTTTTGTTGGTAATTCAGTGCTTCAGGTAGCGAGTAGCAGCGGTTGCCATTTGTTGCCTTGGTTGCTCGTGGCCTTCCTTCTGTCCGGAGTGCCGGCCATAGTTTCGCGTGACATTTGAAGAGAGCTGTAGTTCTGGCGCATGTGCGTTACCTCAGGGCTCCGACATAGCAGCGCACATATATAGAAATATGGCTGATATGGCAACCGTATGCGAGAGGATTATGAGCTTCAAATTCAATAAATGTTTTAACATAATGAACTTATAATTATATACAATTAATAAACAATCTGTATTTACTTAATTATCATGAGAAATTGCATTCAGACGCAGACATAAGAACATTAACCGCTTAAAAGCTTCATGGCGTTCCATCAGAACCCCCAACCCCCCCCCCCCGCATATCACAAGTAATAAAAAAAAACCAGAATAAAAACAACCAAACACGGCCACTACATTTTCTAAACAAATCCATTTAGCCGGGTCCAGGTCGGACCGGCCCTTTGTGAAGACCTTTGGACCGCCTGGGGGGCGATTGCCCTCTGTCCTCGGGCCAATCTGAAAGCTTTTGTGAAAAAAAACACAATGGCTAACTTTCTGAATACAAATCACAAGTTATTTCAGTCATTTCACGTACCCAGGAAAAAAATACTGAAATAAAAATTCATTAACAATGAAAAAAATGCAATTTTACTGCAATGTTTAGGGCAGACTGGCACTGAAATGGTTACATAAAAAGTGTTAAAATGCCCCAAGGTAAAATACTTTGGGATGTCATCTTTCAAAAAATATATACTTTTGTTTAGCAGTTTTTCTTTTTCTGGCCGCTATTGGGGCGCAACTCCCAGCATGTGCGTCATTCATATTTAACCCTGTAAGTGCCACAATAAATGAAAACACCAGGCATATGAGGGGTCTCCAAAAACAGGACGTATACCTAAATACACTTTTGGAGTTTTTTTTTCCATTTGCACCGGTTACGTATAGTTTTTATAGGTGAAACTGTGAAAATATTTCCTTTTTCTCCTTATTTCCCCCGCATTTTTTGAAATTTTTCATACGAAATGATGTTTTTTTATATATAATTATTAATTGAAAAGAAATCCCTACTTGTGCTGAAATAAACAATATATAATGTGTGGGGGGGCACTAAATGAGTTGGTGCAAAAAGCAAAAAACACAAAAACAGCTCTGGTTCTTTAGTGCAAGCATGGCAAAAAAAACAAAAAAACAGTTCCTGAAAGGGTTAATAGATTTACCAGGTAAACAAGGGTTTATGATCCTGTAGTATGTTGCAACCAATCAGATTTCTCTTCTCTGAGCTGTCACTGGTTGCTGGGTGAATCTGTTAACAGAGATCATTAATCCCAGCTCCGGATCGTCACCCAGGATTTCTTCCCTACCCTGATCGCAGCGTGAAGCGGCTCAGTGAAGGTGGCGGTGAAGGTGTGTAAGTGTCTGACCGGGTCACACAGCTCATAAAAGGACAGCCGCCCGGCCTCATAGTCCAGGAATATCCCCAACCTCTGACAGGACGGGCGGTGAGGTAACCGGATTATTTTACTGTCATGTGTCACTGAATACTGATCACCTGACCACTTCCGCAAACCCCAGGACTTCTTATTAAATCCAATCCATGACTGACATCCTCTCCTGTATATACTGGGATAGGCCATCCCTACACCCCATATCCCTGATTCACTGACATCCACTTCCCAGTAATGTCTCCCTGAGGAGAAACTCCTGGTGCTTAAAACCTGAGGAGAATCCTGAAATCTCTCTGGTGTTTCTGGGTAAATCTGGTTTATTTCTGATCTGGACGCAGTTTTCAAGTCACCTGATACATCTACACCATTACCAGCCGTGTTTACATCCAGTAATATGTCTGAAGCCTGAGGAGCATCGAGACGTCTCTTTGCAGCGGTCACAATACCAGCTAAACCTGTGTGTAAAATCACTGAGATCAGACCCTCATCCAGATCTACAGCACGGAACTTTCTATCATCAATGTCTCTGTCCTCAGCACATTCTGATTCCTGTTCCTGTAAGACAGTTACTGGGTCAGTCGTGTTGCACAGCTCCTCAATGTCATGTATTTTCCTGGACAGTCCCTCCTTCTTTATTTCCAGCTGCTGGATTAGACCTGAGACTCGGAGTGAGACCTGCACTTCCTGCCGGGAGATCTCACTCAGGACTCTCTTCTCTAGAGCTTCCAGCTGTTCCCTGATGTCTCTAATCAGGGCCGCGACTCGCTCCGTTTCTCCAGCTGCTTTTTCTCGCACTTCTCTCCTGCGCTCCTGCAGACTCTGGACTCGTTTCTCTGTCTCCTCTCGCTTTGAGGTCAGTTTCTGCAGGACATTTCTCAGTTCCTCCTTCTTCTTCTCAGAAGCCTCATTCAGAGTCTCCAGCTGGTGTCCCCTGTGCTCTCCGGCCAAGCTGCAGGACACACAGATACAGACAGCGTCCTCGGTGCAGTAATATTTCAGGATCTCCCGGTGGACGGAGCATTTTCTTTTATCAGTAGAGGTGGTGGGTTCCTTTAAGACGTGTTCTGCTGACTTGCTGTGGACCCTCAGGTGCTCCTCACACAAAGAAGCTTCACAGCGTAGACAGGTTTTAGAAGCAGGAACAGGAGAGGTAATACAATAAGTGCATGGAATCCCAGTCTTTTTCTGCACAGGCGCTGTATCGATGAGATTCTGTGCTATGTTCCTCAGTCTCAGGGATCTTTTAAGCTCAGGTCGAGTCCCGAAACGTTCTCTGCATTCAGGGCACGAGTATCTCCCCTCTTCCTGGGTGTCCAGCGCGTTCCCAATACAGACCCGGCAGAAGCTGTGACCGCATGTCAGGATTACGGGATCGATGTAAATGCTCAGGCAGATGGAGCAGGTGAGCTCCTCTCTCAGACCAGCGGACGCCATAACTGAACACAGGAGCAAGAAACGAAACTGTATTTCTGTGATTTCCCGGAAAGCAGGGGGTGTGTTATATCGTATTACACATACTGGGTGCGGAGAGTTTAACTCACATACTTTCTGTTAACCCTGTACGTTTCTAGTTGCCGTCTGTATTGTTTTGTTTAGGGGCATATTTATTTTTCCCAGTGCATTATTTGAATAATGTATAACAATTCGTGATTGGGAGCACTTACATAGTTGCCAGCTGTCCCGATTTTCCTGAGACAGTCCTAGGTTTTGGGAGCATGTACCGGTACTTTCATGCCCTGTTACATGTTCTTAGAAATCAGTAGTAGCGGGTTTTGTCCATCTTCTGTTTGGGAGATCATGGATTTCCGTCTAATTGTCCCAAAAATAAGGGAGTCTGTTTCTTCAGACCTCTGTTGTAGCAGTCTGGTTCCAAAGAGGTCCAAAGAAACTGACCTCGCGCTCCCACCACAGATGGAGAGGAAGAAACCAGAGGGAGAAAGAAAAGAGATGGAGAGAATGTGTGGCAGAGGGAGAAAGATACGAGATGGGGAGAAAGTGAAACTCTTCTGGTTGGCGCTCCACTGTCTCCACTCACCTCTACAGTCTGTCCTAAATGCTGCTGCATGGCTTATCTTCCTTGCACGTCGCTCCTCTTCTGCTTCCCCCCTCTGTGATCCTCCATTGGCTCCCTATTACCTTTAGAATTACATTTAAAATCCTGGTACTGACATATAAAGCCCCCCAATAACACTACCCCCTCCATAACACTGCCCACCATAACACTGCTCCTCCATAACCTGTATATCCGCAACACTGCTCCTCCATAACACTGCCCTTATACTGCCTCCTCCATAACACCGCACCATAACACTGCCCTCCTCCTGCTTTTGCCACCATAACCTACCTCCTCCATAACACTGGCCACCATAACACTGCCCCTCCCTCCATAACACTGCCCACCATAACACTGCTTCTCCATACATTTCTGCCCTCATAAGCAAATACTCTCCTACTCGATCTTTACGTTCTTTCCATGGACTGAGGCTCTCCTCCTCCTCACCTCTTCCTTTTCCCGTCACTCGTTGCCCCCAAATATCTGTAACCGACTTCCACCGAACCTTCAGCGTTCACCCCCCCCCAACATTCAAGAAACCTCTCAAAACTCACTTCTTCAGAGAA
>VKOC01030221.1:0-20342 GCA_009364415.1 Spea multiplicata
AGGAGGAGAACTGGCAAAAGATGCTGGCACCAGCAGCAGCAGCAGCATTGGGAAAGGTGAATGAGTGGGCAATTTATGACCCACTCAACTGTTTCATCCCAGGGCAAAGCATCCAAAGACTGTCAGTCCTAGATGTTTGGGACCGGACTTCCAGAACTCAGACACTAGGCCATAGCGTAAATTGGCTACACGGCGGAGGTAGCAGACGTTGCCACACTGCAAACACGTGCAACCAGGGGGAGAAACTACCTTGAACATTAGAGAAAGAAAATTAACTTTCCAAGCTAACAGCTGGGTAACCCAACTTGGGCAGATTGAATTTAAGAAAAGCAATCTGCTCCATCAGATGAGGTGCCATGCGTGAGCACTGTAGACTCAGTATGTTTCCAGTCATAGAAAACACGGGCTCACTTTGAACAGTGGTTGGCGGACATGATAGTAGCTGCTGCGCAACCCATGAGAGTGCAGGCCACACACTCTTCTTTTCATCCCAGTAGCTTGGAGGAACAACATTAGGCTCAGAAGGAACTTCACAGAGGTAAAGTTTGACCATTTCAGCAGCACTACTCTCCTTTCTGCTGCTAGCTCTGTCAGATGGTCCAACTATACTCCCAAGTGCCTCTTCCCAAAACGCAGCTGCTCCACTCAGCTGTGTTGTGCTGCTTGTGGCACTGCTGCTGATGCTGCTGCTAGGAGTAGCAGACCACATCATCTCTTCCTCCTCCTGCACCTCTCCCTCCTCGGACAGCATTCCCATTTTACGCTGCCAGTCACGCACCTTGTTGACCAATTGTTCCCGGTAGCTACTGAGAACATTGAATTTCAAAGCTAGCTTTCCCTTAATTCTTGGATCGCAAAGGCACGCTAGCATCATTTCGGGACTCTCTTCCATTCGTTTGTGAAGGTGTACTTTTAGCAGATCCTTCAGCTTCCTGACTATGGCTGCTACGTCAGGATGTAGAGTGCCACCTTGAATAGCCTCACGGTTTTCAAGGAACACATCCATCTTGCTGCCTAGATGGGAGAACACTGGGATTACCTGGGCCAGACTGGCATCCTTGAATATTCAATTGAGATGTAATCCCAAGATTATGCTCTGAGGCAAGATTATGGATTGCCCTCTGCTGCTCCAAAATCCTCTCCAGCATCTCTAAAGTGGAGTTCCACCGCATACTGACATCCTGTCATAGGCAGTGTACGGGAAGACCTGCCCTCTCTTGCTCTTCCCTCAAAAGTTGGCTAGCCTTAACACTATGGTGAAAGTGCCTAGCGATCTTTCTGCAGAGGGACAGAACTACTGCTGCTATATTAATTCCTTCTAACATTGCTGCCTTCACTATAAGATGGATGATGTGGGCTGCACAGCACACACCAACAATATGACCATCTCGCAGCACTTTCACCATATTGGCACCTCTGTCAGTTACCACAAAACCAACTTCAACATTGGTGCCCGCCTCTGCTCCCACCCAAAGGCTTTCCAAAACATTTTCCTCATTGCATGCAGAATATTTTGGGAAGTGCTTTTCATCCATCACTTCTGCATGGAGAAGGATTGGTAGCCTGCTGCAGCACCGGGGCTGCCACCAGTGTGCTGTCAAAGAAAGAAAGCCTTGGAAAGCTCCTCTTTCACTGCTGAAACACAGGACCGATACAATGAGGGGACAATGTTCCTACTGAAAGTAGAACGTGACGGAACTGTGTATTGTGGAGCCACAGCCGCCATCAATTGTTTGAAAGGCTCCCCTTCAATCATAGAGAAGGATGCCCCTCCAACAGCAATGAACTGACCAATAAGTCGCGTTACTTTATTGGCCTGCTGTTTGGGGCATTCCACTCCAAGAGATCAATGCCCAAATTGTTCCAGGGTGGGCTGGACATGCAGTGCTCCAACCTGCCTTGGTTTCTGGCTGCCAGCACTAGCTGCTGCTGCTATTGGCTCAGAAGCAGCTGTTGGGGTTTTTCTACTGTCTCTGGAGATGGTACTAGTTGTTGTTGTAGTACCCCGGCCACCAGCTATGATGCCTGCACTACGTTTTTCTTCTGCATCTTTCCCCAATAGCACAGCGTTGTGTTTGGTGCTGAGGTCTAAGGCTGCCCATCAATGCAGGAGTTCCCAGAAGGGTTCCCTTACCTGATGTCCTGTTGCCAGTCCAGCCACTGGGGACGCAACGATCCTTCTGGCTGTGCTTGGACGTGATGATGTCTGGAGGCGTGGTCTTGACCAGCTTGGAGGCAGGGTTTTCTGTCTGGCGCCAAATTTAAATCCCTGCTGAGCTTTCTCAGGCACCCTGTTGTGGTTTGCTACCCGTGATTCTGAGTTTTGCTGTTGATCTTTGTTTTTGGGCCCTTGCCTGCCTGACCTCCCTTTTGCCTTAGTGATTCTGTACTTCTGCCTGCTCCTGTGTACTGACCCGGATTGTCTGATTACCTGCTCCTGTGTACCGACCCGGCTTGTCTGATAACCGGCTCCTGTGTACCGACCCGGCTTGTCTGATGACCTGCTCCTGTGTACTGACCCGGCTTGTCTGATGACCTGCTCCTGTGTACTGACCTGGCTTGTCTGATTACCTGCTCCTGTGTACCGACCCGGCTTGTCTGATCCTTACCTGTACCTGTTTGTCATACACAGTACTTACCTGCTACCTGTGTTCACGGAGAGTGTCTCACTGTTGGGATCGTCTAAGTCCTGGATTACCACTGTTGGGGCTTCTCCCTAAACAGCAGCTTTCTGGGCAGAATAATTCCTGCGCTGAGTAGCTCTGGTGATACGGTCGCGACACACAGTTGATGACAGACAGAAGCACTGAAAAAAAATTTAATTAAAAAATGACTAAATTAATAAAATTATTAATTCAGTAGAACTGAAGTGAGGAAGAGTACACTGTGAGAAATGGCAGCCTGAGGCTTACCAGTCTCACACAGAACTCTCTCTCTCTGTACCGCTCGGATGCAGCACAGCAGTGTTGCCAAAGCAGTCACAGCGAAAAATGAATGGATCTCTCAGGCAAGCTCTGGTCTTATAAAGGCAGTTTCAGAATTCAGCAGCACAGGCATTGGACGAGACCCTTAGCGTGACGTCACAAGAGCGAGCTGATTGGACAGATGAGGATCAGCTCACTCCTGTTTGAAATTTTGGCGGTTGTGCCGCGAAAACGAAGACAATCATTAAGAATCTTCGATTCTTCGTGGTTGTGAGTCTTCGTCTTCGCCTACGTTTTGCCGGCACTGTATTCTGTTCTAAGTTTCTTCGGAATGAACAAAAAAACGGACTCTTCGTACTCGTTTTCATGTTCGCCCGAAGACGAATGCACAATTCGAGTCCTGAGGTCACCTTAGGCCTTTTTGTGAATTACATGTTGAGTCAGAGACAACCGTCCCTTCACTACTGACACTCTTTGGGGACTACGCAGTCATATACGAATATAAACATGAGTAAATCTCAAGGCTTATGCAACAACATTACAGACGTATGTCTCTTTTTTTAACCTGGCTTTGGTATGTGTTGAACCAAGCAGGAGCATTTTGAGCAATGCCATTCAGGATGGGTACTACAGGATACTAGGCAAAATTTGTACTGTTAATGACCTCTGTCTGTCTGATTTGGACACCTACATGTAGTCGTGGCTGTGAGTTAACGGCTATAGTCACTTGCTATATACAACTGCTATAATCACTGGCTATAATTCAACTTTGAATGTTGATAGGAACGTCGTGATGACGGTGTCTAAGCATTTTGGATGGCTCCAAGTATTTTGATTTAGTGTGGCGATAGCGGTTGGTCCAAAAATAGCGTAGGAAGCCAAAGTTTACAGAGGTTCTCAGGTAAACTCACACCCATATTTAGAAGGCCAAAAAGACGAAAAGAGCACTTGTTTGATTGATCTCCAACTAGTAAAGGGGGGGATATGGTCTATCTCCACAAAGCTGAACTATCAATTTATGATGTTGAGTCAAATAGAGTTTAGCCACTGGTTTGTCAGTTTTCATATCACGACATCGTAATTGGAACAATGTGGCTAATGATAAATCATTACCTGCTCTCCTTTCTTGCTATGAACAGGGTGCCAAACTTTGGGATAGATTGGCACGCTCAGGTATAGCTATGATAACAAGTCTCACATAACTGAGTTTTGTTGTCTTATTTGTTTTAAATGCCTTGGTTGTGTCACATGTTCTCATATGATTTGTGCAATACACTACACTAGCAAGAGACACCGTATTAAACACTGAATTATGTATACCACCAAGACAGTTATCTATATGATCACTTGTCCATGTAGTCTGTACCACATCAGTAAAACAGATGTCATCCTACATGATCGGAACCAGTGACTAAACACTTCTTGACTCAACATCATAAGTTGACACAGTTGCGCTTTGTGGAGCACTCCCTCTGCTACTACATTGACTGCAGATTAGGGGAAGACTGTGAGAGTCAGTGCAGTCTTTCCTCTTTCTGACTCCCATAACCATCCCCAGAGTCCCTTTGTCCCCTCAGTCACTAAGCCATACCTCTCTTTTACTTACTCCCTGTAGTTCAGGTATAGATCAAATAAACACATGTAAACAGCATGTGCATGTATAGATCAACCTTGTATTTGCAGGTATACATAAATAATGTATGGAACCATAGCAAGTATAGATCAACAGCACATGCAAACCCAGCATTGCAGGTATAGAGCAACTGGAAATCACATGTATACTCAGCACTGAAGGTACAGATCAAATAAACAACACATGGAAATAACACTGCAGGTATTGATCAACTAGTAAGACATACAAACCCTGTATGTGCAGGTATACAGTATCTCACAAAAATGAGTACATC
Source organism: Spea multiplicata (assembly GCA_009364415.1). Taxonomy (NCBI): domain Eukaryota; kingdom Metazoa; phylum Chordata; class Amphibia; order Anura; family Pelobatidae; genus Spea; species Spea multiplicata. The sequence continues at coordinate 4,832 of VKOC01030221.1, forward strand.
CCTCACATTTTTATAAATATTTTATTATATCTTTTCATGTGACAACACTGAAGAAATGACACTCTGCTACAATGTAAAATAGTGAGTATACAGCCTATATAACTATGTAAATTTGCTGTTCCCTTAAAAATAACGCAACACACAACCATTAATGTCTAAACCTTGGCAACAAAAGTGAGTACACAAGTGGAAATTTCCAAATTTCCAAAGTGTCAATATTTTGTGTGGCCACCATTATTTTCCAGCACTACCTTAACCCTCTTGGGCATGGAGTTCACCAGAGCTTCACAGGTTGCCACTGGAGTCTTCTTCCACTCCCCCATGACAATATCATGGACCTGGTGGATGTTAGAGACCTTGTGCTCACTAGGGTTTAGGTCTGGAGACATGCTTGGCCAGTCCATCACCTTTACCCTCAGCTTCTTTAGCAAGGCAGTGGTCGTCTTGGAGGTGTGTTTGGAGTTGTTATCACGTTGGAATACTGCTCTGCGGCCCAGTCTCCGAAGGGAGGGGATCATACTCTGCTTCAGTATGTCACAGTTCATTGGGATTTAAGGTTCCCTCAATGAACTGTAGCTCCCCAGTGTCGGCAGCACCCATGCAGGCCCAGACCATGACACTCCCACCACCATGCTTGACTGTAGGCAGGACATACTTGTCTTTGTACTCCTTACCTGGTTGCCTCCACACACGCTTGACACCATCTGAACCAAATAAATTTATCTTGGTCTCATTGGACCCCAGGACATGGTTCTAGTAATCCATTGTAAGATATACGCAAGGTTGGGTAGGAAGAGGAGTCCGATAAGCAGGATAACACACAGGGATAGGAGCAGATTCACTAAATGGAGCGAGGTCAGTACACGAGCCGGGTTCAGGGTAACAGAGAGACAGCAAGTCCGTAGTACAATAGCCAGGTTCGGTACACAGAAATTCAGGAACACCGTTTAGTAGCCAAGGTCAGTATTGGACAAGGCAGCAGAGTCACAGGAATAGCCAGGTTCGGTACACAGAAAATCAGGAACAACGTTTAGTAGCCAAGGCCAGTATGGGGGGAAGGCAGCAGAATCGCAGGAATAGCCAGGTTCGGTACACGGAATATCAGGAGTAACAGGAAACACAAAGGTATGAAGCACAACTTGGCACAGCTCAGTGCTGAGTTTTAAACTTGCCGCTCGGAGGATCTCCCGCCACAGGCATGACGTTAACCGAGCGTGCACTCTGCTGTATTCGTCTGGAGATGGATAAAGTGGGTAGGGGGCGCGCATGCGCGCTTAGAAGCAGTCTGGCTGCAGTCTGTCCTTACTGTAAAAAACCCTTTCCTCTGCTTTATTCTAAATCTCCTTTCTTCCAGTAATATGCATAGTACACGAGCCAGGTTCAGGGTAACAGAAAGACAGCAAGTCTGTAATACAATAGCCAGGTTCGGTACACAGAAATTCAGGAACGCCGTTTAGTAGCCAAGGTCAGTATTGGAGAAGGCAGCAGAGTCACAGGAATAGCCAGGTTTGGTACACAGAATATCAGGAGTAACAGGAAACACAAAGGTATGAAGCACAACTCGCCACAATAACTGAGCACAGCTCAGTGCTGAGTTTTAAACTTGCCGCTCGGAGGACCTCCCGCCCCCGGGCGTGACGTCAACCGAGCGTGCACTCTGCTGTAGCCGTCTGGATAAAGTGGGTAGGGGGCGCGCACGCTTAGAAGCAGTCTTGCTGCAGATGGAGGAGGATGTCGGAGACACGTTGCGGGATCTGGTACCGGCGTGTAGTGGGTACTCGTGTGAGCTACTTCGTCGGGGTCTGGTACACGGACCCTGACATCCGTGTCCTTAGTCTGCTTGTCTTCAGCAAACTGTTTGCAGGCTTTCTTGTGATCATCTTTAGAAGAGACCTCCTTCTAGGATGACAGCTATGCAGACCAATTTTATGCAGTGTGCGGCATATGGTCTGAGCATTGACAGGCTGACCCACCTCCCCTTCAACCTCTGCAGCAATGCTGGCAGCACTCACACGTCTACTTACCAAAGACAACCTCTGGATATGACGCTAAGCACATGCACTCAACATTTTTGATGGCAAGGCCTGTTCTGAGTGGAACCTGTCCTGTGAAACCGCTGCAGCTCAGTTTTAGGGTCTTGGCTATCTTCTTATAGCCTAGGCCATTATTATGTAGAGCAACAATTATTTTTTTCAGATCCTCAGAGATCCTTCAGTGACCAGTATGAGAGAGTGTGAGAGCAATAACACCAAATTTAACACACCTGCTCCCCATTCATACCAGAGACCTTGTAACACGTACAAGTCACATGACACTAGGGAGAGAAAATGGCTAATTGGGCCCAATTTGGACATTTCCACTTAGGGGTGTACTCACCTTTATTGCCAAGGTTTAGACATTAATGGCTGTATGTTGAGTTATTTTGAGGGGACATTATAGCAGAGTGTCATTTCTTCAGTGCTGTCACTGTCAAAAGTGCTGACACTTTTACTCTGCCAGTGCTGGAATTTCAGTTTTATCTCTCATCGTCTCATTAGGGTTATGTCCTGTAACAGAATGAATCTATATTCGTTTTATCCATGGTGAAATCCAGATGCTTGTTGGTAGAATTATGTCCAACAAAAGCTTGATTCAATAACAGTTTATTACTTAGAGTTTTTCTTAGCTTCTCCTGTCCAACGTTACCACAGCATCCCAACATAGGTAATCGCAACTGAACCCCAAACTCTTCCCACTTGATGACTGATACAAAGAGAAAACTGCTATGTGACTCCCCATTACTGGTTTGTCATCCTAAATACCACATTATGCACAATACTGTTTTTCATGGGAAACAGGGATGTTTCTAGCTGTGCTAACATCATTACAAAAGGGTTTTCTAATGACCAATTAGCCTTAAACTTGGATTATTTGAACACAATGTGCCATTGGAACACATAAGTGATAATAGCTGATAAAGTCACAGAAGCCTTTGGCCCCTGGAAGGGTCTGGGGTCCATAGTTTCCTCCACACAGATGGGCCCTGGCCTTAGAAGGGGTTCTGCTTATGGGAAAGTCGGTACAAGGGGTCTGTTTGGACTACTTCTTCCCCTGGTACAGAGTGTTTTTTTTTCTATAATTGCCATCTGAAGACTGTGGAGCTTGTACATAGATTTGGGGTACCTGTGTTTTGTGATGATAATGATCATATCTGACATCAGTCGAAAGGTTTTATTTGGCCAACCAGTTGTGTTTAACTGGGTTTAGCCAGTTTACCACCTTCCCCACAGACTGCAATAGCAACCCCCTACTGGGCTGAGGTGGGCCAAGTGCAAATACTGAGCGCCTATACTGAATACTTAACCTAACAGCACTTCTCATAAAATAAAGCTTGCCAGTCCCTGCCTCCACCACAAGAAGAATACTTCAGATGGCTTCCTGGAGTCTGAGGTCAGTAAGCCGCCCCCACCATGTGATTTCATTAGCCACAGCATGAAATTCCATAGTATACGAACAAAATAAAAAGCAATATCTAATAAAAACATCCATTTGTTAAATTCCAAGTACAAGTTTCAACATGTTCATGCACAGTAAATATTTTACAAATATATCCTCATATTTATATAATATCTCACTAATAAAAGGTATAACTTAAGTTTAAAAGAAATCTAATTTAGTAAAAAAACAGCATTTTTAAAAATATTAGACTATGAAGGACATGATAAAACCCCCAACTCTGGACAATGTATAATGAAAATGAACTGATAAATTTCTTCATAATTTTACAGTTTGAAATTTAGTACACAACATGAATCCACATAGCTGTGTTTATGGTTTTAACTAAATAATTTATATACATGAAAAGCCTGAATCCAGGGCATAACTAGAAACTACGCCCTGGGCCCCCCAACTTCAACAAGTAGTCTGTGCCATCACTGCTTATACACAACTGGTCTGTGCCTTCTTTGCCTCTTGCCCCCCTTCCAACAAATGTAAACACACACAAATTACACACACTTACTCATACTCACTCCATCCCACCCCACGTACACAATTACACATCCATGCTCACACATAGACAATTACACATCCATGGTCATACACACACATACATGTTCACACATAAAGGAGACAGGACCCGCACGAGGTCTCCTAAAGTTATGCCAGTACCTGAATCAATAATACAATACCTGAATCAATAATACAATGGTAACTATCATCTTAACATGCTCTTCTCTAGCTCTGGGAGATTATTTCATACAATTTGTTTTCTGTGGTGCTACCTGATTGGATTATTTGTCTAGAGGGATTAGGATAAGCAGAAGAAAAGTGTCTACGTATGTATTGTTGCATTCAACCATTTATAATTGTATTTACAGAAAACACGAATGAAGATGTTTGCAAGAGATTCCAAGTGGTTGATGTTTTTGGACCTTCTAATAGCTACCCACCTGGAGGATTAAATGCCCAGTGCAGCTCCTCTTTACCTGAAAGCTCATCCTATATTTCGCCCAAGTCAACCAATAAGGTAAAAGTGGCTAAAACCAACACACACCCTTTGGCTGGTGCTGGATTTCAAGGATGGGACACAAGTCATCATGATATCCAAAGGCATGTCTATGCAAACAAAAGGCAGTACAGCATTGAAAAGCTCCCTGAACTTTTTAGTCAACAAGGTCACTATGGTAAAAAACCCAAGTGTCATTTCTCCAGTAACAGAAAGACTGAGGTCACAGTCTGAGAGGATGGATAAACTTTTGAACATCACCAAATGATTATAATATTCCGGCTGAGTAAAACTGGGAGTTTTACCAACTAGTAAAAACCAAATAGTAAAATTGAACTCAAAATGAAGGGAACAATGTACATGAAACATTCATACCGGTGAATAATGTACTGCAGTAATGCAGTGTGACATTTATGAAAACCATACATTCACACGTCTCCTTAAAACCTCATCTTTTCACATTTGGGACTAAAACATCATAATTCCATATTCCACATTATAGATTATTTTAAATGTTATGGGGAAAATAGCCAAACCTGGACTTTCATTTATAATGTTGGTTAGACTTTTATGCTCCTTCAAATGTTTCAGTCATTAAGCATAGTTTCGTTATGTAGGCTGATATTGCTAGTGTTTTGTTAAATCAAGATTAAGTGGAAAATAAAATAGCATGATAAGGTCCAGAAAATGGAAATTTACATGGGAAATTCAATCTGTAAACTGTAGTTAATAAGGGGAGCTAACATAAGAATGTAATTTGCTGTTATGGTGCACACTTCATGAATTCATTCAATCAAACCTACCATCTTCTTATTATACTCATGAAAAGTGGTGTCAGCTTTAAATATACCTATCTATTGAGATTAACTTTAAGATTTTATCAGTACAGTTTGTCTCTTGTCATGATTACATAAAACTTTGGTTTCTGAAAGTCAAACATTTAAAGCAGAAAAATGTGAGTAGTTATTCACTCCAGAAAAGTATCAATCACTGTGTGTGCCTCGCAATCAAATCTTTAAATGTTGAGAAAATATTGCTGTAAGGGTTCTAAATGTACCTGGCACATCCCTAAACCATACATTTTTATAGTAGAGCATCTACATAATCATGGATAAACTTATCTGTACTCTAAGAAGCACTTAGGAATTAGCAGGATCCATTTTGAAAAAGAAAAGAAGTTAAATACCAATTATTACTTATGCCACCAAAGTGTAAAAACGAAAGAAATACAGTGCTTAATTTGTATATATATATATATATAGACATATATATATATATATATATATAATGTAAAAAAAAAACCCAGAGTATTGCAGAGTATGTGGTGATACCTTTTTTATTGGGCTAAAAATAAATTGCTGCAATACTCTGGGGGGTTTTTACATTGTGCCTACTGGACTAATACGGCTTAACCCACTTACATATATATATATATAATATATATATATATATATATATATATATGGATGCCCCACCCTAACCTGAGGTTCCCAGCACTGACAGCCAAGAACCTCCCACCAGATGTTACCAACAATTCACTTACCACCACATTAACCCCCTGGATACCTGGCAAGCTGCCGCCCCACAGACTGTGACAAAACAACACAAACCAACAAACAAAATAAAGGAGGAGGGTGGGACACGCAACCAGGTAAGCTAACCACAAGAATGGTTCCTGAGCCCAGGAAAAACAGCCACTTATATAATCTACCCCCAACTCCACCCCCACATTTCCCGCCAAAAAGCCTACCCCTCCTCCGCACAACAGTCAGGGCCCACAATAGCCTATGCTGGCCCCACCGTGGGCATCATTCTTCAGCTGTAAACAGCGCACAGCTAGCTCTTGCAGTCTTAAATAATTGGAAAAAACGTGAGATTACTGCTCAGGTAAAGAAGTTCATGGACTATTCTATTTATACTTCTGAATTCCTAGCAACTAGCAAAAATACTTAGATGTTTTTCTTCTGTCATACTAATACAGTTTTTCAGCTACCCCACCTAAAAAGTATTAAATACTTTGGTATAAGTTTTATTGTTTTTTAAATTTTCAATATAGCATTATGGAGGGAAAAACAAATAAAATAAGCAATTAAAACCTGAGCACTGAAAATACGTGGCATAAGTAGGATAAATAAAACACCAAAGGTGGTTGGTATAAAAATGTTTGTTGAAAATGTTTGCAATAGACTTTACAGCTAAGGGCTTATAGTTTATATAAATAATCGAACAGTATAATGTGCATAGTGTGAAGAATCCCAATGAGAGGTATGTGGGCTAAAGGAAAAGAGTCTAATTTGTGGGGTAAAGATGACAGAAGCACGCCATGATTGACGTATAGGGAGGGGAGTGTATGCATGCACCCCAACTGTCCCGATTTGGGGTCTCTGTCCCGCTGTCCCTACCTGTGTGTAAAGGCAGTTGTGTGTAAGGGCAGTATATGTTTATATGTGTGTGTAAGGACAGTGTATGTGTATATGTGTGTTTATGAGCAGGTTGTGTGTAAGGGCAGTGTGTATGGAAAGGCTTGTGTAAGGGCAGCGTATGTGTATATGTGTGTAAGGCAGCGTATGTATAAGTGTATGTGTAAGTACAGTGTATGTGTATATGTGTGTTTATGGGCAGGTGTGTGTAAAGGCAGTGTGTAAGGGTCCTGGGAGGGAGGATAACATTAGCCTTTTTTTTATTAAATCTCTGCTGGCTGTTGTTGACTACTCTTCCAATGATACTCAGTCATCATTATGGTGGACACCTGGCTGCAGCTTTACTGTTGACTGCACTAACCATGATGCTCAGCCAGCATCATGGAAGCAGTATGTCTGGCTGAGCCAGATGTGAACTGTAGTTAACAGCAGATGATATGACAGGTGTGTGCGAGGCATTGTAAAGTGCAATTGTATTGATGAGTTCCGCAAGAGCGAAAAAAAGAAAAGTGTCCCTCTTTCACATTTTTAAATGTTGGGAGGTATGGTGTGTGTGTGTAATGTAAATGTATTTATTAAAGAAATACAAATTACATGAATAGTCTTGTTTTTCTTTATCCTTGTTCCACATAGACTTGATATATCATAAATAATTTAAATTTTATGGCAAGACAGGAGGCTTGATATTTGCATAACTTCTTTACTACAAAACAATAAATAACAGTTCAGAACCTCCAACTTCCTCTTCTTTGCTGCTGGCCTCCAGGTGAGCACCCTCCGTACTAGTGTGCTACACAGATTCCATTGTTTATTTAATAATATACCCTATTTTTCAAATATTTTGTCCTTACAAAATACCTTTTCTATGTGTTAGCCATTCTGTTACAGTGTTCGGTTTTTGCCTTCCAGGTTCTCTCCTTCCTACAGTATCCTCCTATTTTTCTCGCCTTACTTATCTGCATTTTGTCGTCCCTCTCTCTTTTTCTACTTAACCCAGTCCCACTGGGTCTTTCCTTGCTCCTGCGCGCCGCGGCCTACCTGGGACTTTAGGCCTTTCTCCCCGCGTCCCGTGGTCCTCGTGGCGTCAGTAGGCCTCTGCTCTATCCTCTATGCGGGTTTTCCCCTTGCAGGTGCCTTCCTCTGTTCCCACGTTTCGGCTACACGTGGCCGTTCCGCGCTGGATGAGGGTGACCCCCTCTACTGGTGAGGGTGACCCCTCCCCTCGTATGCTGCGGCCGCCGCACCGTGCAGCCGGGACCTCTTACAGTGATTAATTTGCCATGTCAGCGGCCCTCCAAGCATAGCTGAAGGCTGCATTAATATAATCCCTTCCAACAGCCCTGGCTGCCTTGGATCGTACAACCCCTTCTCAGATGGCGCCGCCTTCCATCAGTCAGCCTTCGAGAGAAAGGATGTCGGACTCTGAGGAGTCACAACCTGCAGCGGAGACAATCCACCCACGCAAGCGTCAGTGGACTGAGGGTGAGGTTTACCATAAGGGCAAGGCCCCCCCTGAAGAGGTCTAAGGCCCCGTTACCAGACCACTCACACCCATCTTCGCCCCCAGTGGAAGCAGATGATCTAGCGGGGGATTATGAAATTGTGGACGAGTGTCCCGGCTGAGACATCCGGACTGTCTTCCCCAACAGCCGGCCCTTCTTACATCCGAGAAATGGTCACAGATCCCCAACCGTCTACTTCGGTGGAAGCCAAAATCCTGGACGCGACTGGTTTGCCCATGTTTGACCCTCGCACCTTAAGACACCCGAGGTCTTCCGAGTGGGCACCTGCATCACACATTGCGGAGTTTCTCCGTTTTTGGCTTCGGCGCCTGTTGGAGAAGGAGGCTCGTCAGAAGCTGCGCGCAGTCCAGGACAAGGTGGCGAACACTCCCAAGTTTGACAACTCGTTTGTCACTTTCATGACCAGGAACGGGAAAGACCCACGTAAGGGTCTCGAACAGGGTCTTTGTGCTGCGCAAGGCAAGCTGTTGGACGTGACAGGCCCCCTCACTCAGATCCTCTCCTTGGCAGATGACGCCTTGTCTGATGGCGCCCAATTGGATCCTTACTAGGGAATGGGCGCAATGCGCCGTATGTCTTCTGGGCAACGCTAATGCTTCCATCTCTACAGAGAGAAGGAAGGCGGGTCTTTACAAATTGGACAGTAAATTGGCGGAGCTGGCAACTAAGGAACTGGGCCCAGAGGCCAAAGGTCTGCTGTTCGGGGACAAGTTCCTGAAGGAACTCAATCAACATGTAAATATATTTACGTCCCTGAATAAGGCTCAGTCTTCACTACGCAGAGTGTGCGGGGACCGTTTTTTTTATCCAGGGCTGGTCGACAGAGGGGCCAAGTCACCAGCAGGGCCGCGTTCCACGGCAACAGGCCCAGATTTCCGGAAAGTTCGGCCGCACAACGCTACCAATATAGAAGCCCAGTCCTCAGAGGCTCGTCCAGAGGCAGAGGGATATCCTCCTCCTTCAGGGCCAGAAACACGTCAGGTAAGGACTTTTATTTCTCTTCTTTGTATTCCTGTAGCGGGCAGACTTTCATTCATTTCCTTCATTGTTGGGAACATTTAACTCAGGATCCTTGGATCCTTCAATGTGTTGTGGGGTTTCGCATAGACTTTGTTTCCCATCCTTATCAGGAAAGACCCCCTCCCCCTATCCATATGTCACGGGACGCCCAAGCCTTGGTTCATGCAGAGCTCTCTTCCTTTCGGGACAAACGTGCGATCGAGCTGGCCCCAGGTGCGCCGGTCTTCGTCAGCAACATCTTCCTTGCCAAGAAAAAGACTGGAGACTTCCTTCCGGTGATAAACTTACGGGCGCTGAACGCCCACGTAGCTTACCATCATTTCAAGATGGAAGGGATCCATCTTCTGCTGGATCTACTGAGAGACGGGAACTGGTTTACTCGATTAGACCTGAAGGATGCGTACCTTACAGTCAGAATTCTGCAGAAGACAGACGTTTCCTCCAATTCTGGTGGCAGGACGAACTCTGGCAGTTCACCTACCTTCCCTTTGGCCTCAGTTCGGCTCCGTGGTGCTTCACCAAGCTCCTCAAACCGGTTATGGAGTTTCTGCGTGAAAGCGGAGTGAGGTCCATCATCTATCTGGACGACGTGCTCCTGATGGGAACCCTTATGAAAGACACCCAACTTACCGTTCACCTGTTCCAGTCCCTGGGATTTATTGTCAACGAGGACAAGTCAGAGCTTTCTCCTACTCAGTCGATCCAGTTCCTTGAGTTCCTCGTGGACTCGGTGGAGGAGGTTTTGAAACTGCCGACGTCAAAGATCGTTGCTATCAAAAAGAACATCCGTCGCCTTCTGCGGTCCAACTTTGTCTCCCTGAGGGACTAGGTGCGCATGCTGGGGTTGCTGTAGGCATCCACCCAAGCGGTGTTTCCAGGTCCGCTGCACTACCGAGCCATACAACGTCTCAAGACATACTACCTGGGAAGGTCCACTTCTTATGATCAACCCATCTGACTGACCGACGAGGTGCGCGTAGAGCTTCACTGGTGGCTTCGTCACATGGAAGCTTGGAATGGCCGTGCCATATTCGGACAAGCCCCGGATTTATATCTGGAGTCAGATGCCAGCCTTCTTGGCTGGGGGGCAGCTTGTGGAGACTTAGCCACGGGCGGGCTCTGGACGGAAGAGGAACGGGGTTTCCACATAAATTGTTTGGAACTAATCGCCGGATCCTTCACCATTCGAAGCTTTACCAAGGATGTCACCCACTGTTCTCTGGTCCTAAGGATGGACAATTTGTCTGCCGTCCAATACATCAATCGACTAGGCAGCTCAAGATCCAAGCTTCTATCCGCTCTCCCAAGGGATCTGTATCAGTACTGCCTGGACAACCATTTCTCCATCAGGGTAGAGTACATTCCAGGGAAGGAGAATCTTGTGGCGGACTATTTCTCCAGACATTGGAGGGACGCCAGCGATTGGCGTTTGCTGCCGATCGTATTCAGAGTTCTGGATCGAGTTCAGGGTCTGTTCACTTTGGATCTGTTCGCATCCCGGACAAACCGCCAGACACCGGAGTTCTTCAGCTGGCTTCCGAATCCCCTATCTCTGGCTGTGGATGCATTTCTCCAGGTGTGGCCTGTGTCGGGGGCGTATGCTTTTCCGCCCTTCTCAATGATCCTCCGGACCCTCCATTTGGTGAACAGGCAAGGGGTCACGATCTTGCTGATCGCCCCATACTGGAAGACACAACCCTGGTTTCCCCTGCTACTGGAATTGTCATGCGACGACCCCATGCTCCTCCCCACATCTCAGATCTCCTTCTGGACCCGGAGGGCAATCCTCACCCGCTGGTGGTTCTCGACCAGTTGTCATTGGTGGCCTGGATGATTTCAGGGGATCCTGGAATACGGCGGGCTTATCAGACGAAGCTAGAGATCTCCTCTGGGATTCCTGGGCGCCAGGCACCAGACGATCCTATCTTCAGGCGTGGGGATCCTGGTATAGCTGGTGTGTGGAACAACAGGCAGATCCCTTTATGGCACCTGTGGTGTTAGTCTTGAATTTTCTCACTCATCTGTTCGCGACAGGGAAGTCTTATCGGACCATCAATTTGGTTCGGTCGGCCATTTCGGCCGCTCACGTTCCTGTCGGTGGGGTTAGTATCGGGAAGGATCCGACTGTTTGTCGTCTCCTCCGGGTGATTCGTCTTGCTAGACCTCCTCCTTCCAGGTATATCGCCTTTTGGGATGTCTCCATCGCTCTGCGGTTCCTGGAAGCGTGGCCAGATAACGACGCCCTGTCATTGCGTCAGCTTTCGGCAAAATTGGCCCTCCTCCTTTGTTTGGTATCTTTCCGGAGAGTCTCAAATGTTCGGGCATTCAATACTGACTCTTTTACCCCAGACGGTGTTTCTGTTTCCATTTCTCGTAGGACCAAAGGTTTTTCTTCCTCTTTGTCTTACCCTTATTTTCCTGATCGGCCCAGGCTGTGTGTGGCTAGGTGTGTTCGCGTTTGTCTTCCACGGCGTCTCTTAGGCCAGTCTCTTCGGGCCCTCTGTTGATCTCTTACGTTTCTCCCTTTAAACCGGTGTCATCTCCTACGATGGCCAGATGGATTAAGTGGATTCTGCGGTTAGCAGGAGTGGAAGGGTCCTTTGGGGCGCACTCGGTTAGGGGAGCAGCTGCTTCCTCTGCTTTTGATTTGGGAGGCTCTCTGTCTGACATCCTTTCTGCAGCGGATTGGTCTAGGGAGTCTACCTTTCGTACCTTTTATTATCGCCCCCTTGCTCATCCATCTCTTGCAGTTGTAGGGACGCTTTAAAATTGCAAATATAAAGCCTCCTGTCTTGCCATAAAATTGGGGATTACTCTAGCCTTGGTGTAGAGCTAATCTAAATTTTATTAAAGACAGGAGGCGAAAATTTTCCACTCTGTGTTTCCCTCCCTGGGTTTGTTGTTTTCTTGCTTTGTGGGTTTCATAGTCTGGTTGTTTATATTATGTTTACTATGGCCTTGTTGTTTTGGTCTTACTTACCTGTTTGCTTCTTGTATACTGTGTATACTGTGTACTTTCACATGTTTTTGTTCTATTTACAGCTTGATTCCGTTGGGGATGCTGTCCGGTTGCCGTTCATGATCTATGCCTTCGGTGGTCCAGGTTTTTTTTCTCTGAAGTAGTTCCCGGAGACGTTATATGGTGCTACCTGTTTCAGCACATCAAAGACGAGGAAGTTGGAGATTCTGAACTGTTATTTATGGACTCTATACTGTTCTGATTGGCCCTTTGTTCTGTGTTTCTTTAACTGTTTCTTTGCTGCTGGAGGTTTTGTAGTAAAGAAGTTATGCAAATATTTGCCTCCTGTCTTTAATAAAATTTAGATTAGCTCTACACCAAGGCTAGAGTAACCCCCAATTGGTATACTTTAACACACCATAATGTCATATGGAATTATCATGAGCATTTAAAATTGGTATATTGACATTGCACATTTTTCTCTCTTTATTAATATTTTATATATATGTGAAGATTTGATCCATTAAAGCAAGTTAACTTGATATTCCACTTAATCATGGTAAATAGAAGCTTTTTTTTCTTTCTTCTTATAGACTAAATGAAATCTGATGATATTTTGAAATAATTCACTTTTTTTCCCTCTTACTTTGGTTGAGATATAAGTGACAACATAGCCACTTTTTCAATCACACGTCTTTTTATGTTTCCTGTGGCAGCTGCGGTAAAAGGTAAAGTGAAATATGAATTTATGTCAGCCTTGAAATGAATAACTGTATGTGGTATGAATGGTTTGTTTAATTTGTCTTTTTCAATTGTTAACCTATGTTAAGGGTGTCATTTAAAGTTGTTACCTTAAACACACAGGATTTGAATTCTCCTCAGAAAAGAGGCTGTTTTTATAAATACAATATTGACTTGGCATTTGTGTAGGAGACACATTGGATCAGCCCTATATACACCTTATGGAACTTTAATAAAAATCCTATTATTTCTATTGCTAATCTTCTAATTGGGGACACTAGCACAACTGCCGCCAAACCAGAGTTCTAGAGGTAGAATATATAATTAGGAACTAAATCCATGACGCTAATAAACCTAGCAGACTAAAATCAACAACTTTACTTAATAATTTATTAAAATATTCCTAATGGTGGGAACATATTACAGCCTTGAATCCTGGGGTGATTGCAATCTCAGGAAAGACTCACACACTTTAAAACTGTATAGCTTCTACCATTATATACTGTCGCAGACATTGACGGTGGTATAGCATAACACCTATCACTATATACTGAGGCAAAAATTGATGGTGGTACAGCATAACACCTATCACTATACATTGAGCCAGATATTGACAATAATGCAGCATAACTCCTATCACTATATACTAAGTCAAAAATTGATGTGGTGTAGGCCTACCACTTCAGTGTCTGGCTTAGTATATAGTAGGGATGCAATCAAGTGAGAGTAGGTGAGCTGGAATTGATAAATCAATCAAGAAAGGAATGTCTATATAACACCCAGTGATTCGAGTATTAAAATAGTATAATATATATATATATATATATATATATATATGTAAGTGGATATGGCTCATTTACATGAAAAACAAACAAAATCAACCATACATAGCGTAATAACAAATGAACAAAATTTAATAAAAATAGTGATAGTAATAGTAATCCAGGTCTTCAAATCCGCTTTAGAAAAGCACTAATGATTTAACGCACAGTAAAGCAACAAACGGCATTGGGATATCAGTAAATGATGTATCGCATATTGTTCTCCATACAATTCGATAACGAAATCAGACAGTAAAAAGAATGTGCCTACGAGACGAACTCAATGTAAAAGTGTTGAAAAAATCCCGAAAGCCAGAAGGTGAGGAGCTGTTCACATGGTCGGTTAGCCTTTCCTCTTCTCACGAAGGAGCGCCGATAGTTTCCGGGTTCTTGGGTGTGAAGTAGTCACACCAACAAGGTGTCCAAAGGTCCAAAAAGGTAAAGCACTACACGTTTCGCCAGTCTAATCGGCTTCATCCAGGCTCATTGTAAGGGGCTTGCATTCTCTAAGTGACTTGCTTTCTGTAAGTGACCAGTTTGTGCACCGCACCAGCAGCACCAGCAGAGAAGTGGTACTATAACTATACCAACAGTGGGTTTGTATCTCAACCAGCAACAAAAGGGTTGAAGGATTTGTAGTAAAAAAACAAAACAAAAAAAACTGTCTGTTTTGCATTAACTGTTTGGTTTTTTCTCTCTCTCCCATTTTCTAGAGTGTAATTAGTTAAGGGTGGGGTTTATAATCAGTTAACTGTGTTGCTCTGTATAAAGGAAGTGGTTTAACTCACAGAGCTTGCTCATTGTAAGGGGCTTGCATTTTCTAAGTGACTTGCTTTCTGTAAGTGACCAGTTTGTGCACCACAAGAGTATAAGAGAAAGGAGGGTAAGTGACATAAAGCAATTGTTTAAATTCTGTAAGTGCTCACGTCCCTTCATAAAGTATGAGCAAGCTTGGAGATTTCACTCAGTGCACATCATGCCATATGTATGCCTGCTTGGAACAGCAGTTCCTAGGTCCATATCGCTGTGGTTAGTGTGATCAATTGGTCTCTCTGGAAGCTGAGGTTGGTGCTCTGAAGAGGCACATTGAAACACTGAGAGAGATTGACAATCTTGAGAGGAGTCTCTTGCTCACTGAGCAAAGTTTAGATGGGGCCCCTAGCAGGGGAGGGCTGGCAGCCTAAGGCCTGGGGGGCAAGTCAAGTGAAGTGGCCCGTTGTGCCACGAATCAGCCCACCATACATGCCCATCTTTTCCTGAACGCATATTCATTATAAAAATACAAATATGATTCAAATGTGGTTCAACATAAGTAAATTTAATAGCAACAAAGGATGGTAAAAAAAAGCAAAACCTAACGCCCCCCTGATGCTCAGCCAGTTAAATGCCCCCCAGGATACTGGCTGAGGATTATGGGAAGTATAGTACACAGCAGCAGGAAAATTAAAAAGGCTAATATGAGTACCCTACCAGGATCATACCTTAAAGTGGGCTGATTGGGGACAGAGCTGACACTGAAGAGCTGAATGGGGACAGCAATG
>VKOC01030223.1:0-16521 GCA_009364415.1 Spea multiplicata
GTCCATTGATGTTTAATAAAAGAATAGGGAATATTTTACATTTTTAAATTGATTTTGGACCACTTTACATGCCTAACATTTGCTACCTATTTACAATGGCATACTTTGCAACAACCCAACTTACTTATTGGACAGGACTGGAAAATAGCAGGACTGTCCACCAAAATCTTGGGTGTGTTGGCAGGTATGCTGATGGAAAAATGTTGGACAAGAACTAAAAAATAGCTTAGGGTTAATGTACGGTTATGTTTAAGATTAGTAGCAGTGCACTGGTTTGGTTAAAGATGGATTATGTCTAAATAATAATAATTTAATTTTAATGTTTTTTTTTTAAAAAAAATAGGGGTTTATTTAAATGTATTTTAAAGTTAGATTTATTATTTAGTACTTGATTATATTTATTAAATGTTTATAGTAGCGTTACCTACCGAGCTATAACTACCTATGTGTATTTGCATTTTGCATACCTAGGTTAGCTAAATTAGATGGGACAGGACTGGAAAAAAGCAGGACTGTCCCTGAAAAAGTTGGGTCTGTTGGCAGGTATGTGGATGGAAAAATGTTATAGGGTGAAGTGTGAGTTATAGTGTTAATGTAATGCTATTAGTGAGTGAAGGCCAGGGCAAATAACAAGGAAAAGGTCCTTGTGTTTTGTGCATTGTACGTGTGTGTGTGTTATGTGTGTTATGTGTGATGTCACTGTGTGTTATATGTGTTATGTGTGTTATGTCACTGTGTCACTGTCAGTCTTAGACGTTTGGCAGCAGACTTCCAGAGCTCAGACACAAGGCCCTAGCGTAAGCTGGCCACTCCGGCGGAGGTAGCAGGCGTTGCCACACCGCAAACAGCGGCAGCCAGGGGGGAGAAACTGCCCTTACCATTAGGGACATTTTGGGCATGACTCTAGCCAGGAAGCGAACTGGCAGAGAAGAGATGCTGGCACCACCACCACCACCAGCAGCATTGAAAAATTGGAAAGGCGAATGAGAGGGCAATTGGCGACCCGCTCACCTGTTTCACCCCAGGGCAAAGCATCCAAACACTGTCAGTCTTAGACGTTTGGCAGCAGACTTCCAGAGCTCAGACACAAGGCCCTAGCGTAAGCTGGCCACTCCGGCGGAGGTAGCAGGCGTTGCCACACCGCAAACAGAGGCAGCCAGGGGGGAGAAACTGCCCTTACCATTAGGGACATTTTGGGCATGACTCTAGCCAGGAAGCGAACTGGCATCGAAGAGACACTGGCACCACCAGCAGCAGCAGCAGCAGCAGAATTGGGAAAGGCGAATGAGTGGGCAATTGGCGACCCACTCACCTGTTTCACCCCAGGGCAAAGCACCCAAACACTGTCAGTCTTAGACGTTTGGCAGCAGACTTCCAGAGCTCAGACACTAGGCCCTAGCGTAAGCTGGCCACTCCGGCGGAGGTAGCAGGCGTTGCCACACCGCAGACAGAGGCAGCCAGGGGGGAGAAACTGCCCTTACCATTAGGGACATTTTGGGCATGACTCTAGCCAGGAAGCGAACTGGCAGAGAAGAGATGCTGGCACCACCACCAGCAGCAGCATTGAAAAGGCGAATGAGTGGGCAATTGGCGACCCGCTCACCTGTTTCACCCCAGGGCAAAGCACCCAAACACTGTCAGTCTTAGACGTTTGGCAGCAGACTTCCAGAGCTCAGACACTAGGCCCTAGCGTAAGCTGGCCACTCCGGCGGAGGTAGCAGGCGTTGCCACACCGCAAACAGAGGTAGCCAGGGGGGAGAAACTGCCCTTACAATTAGGGATATTTTGGGCATGACTCTAGCCAGGAAGCGAACTGGCAGAGAAGAGATGCTGGCACCTCCACCACCACTAGCAGCATTGAAAAATGGGAAAGGCAAATGAGTGGGCAATTGACGACCCACTCACCTGTTTCACCCCAGGGCAAAGCATCCAAAGACTGTCAGTCCTAGGCGTTTGGGAGCGGACTTACAGAGCTCAGACACTAGGCCCTAGCGTAAATTGGCTACACCAGCGGAGGTAGCAGGCATTGCCACACCGCAGCAAGTGCAACCAGGGGGAGAAACTACCTTAAACATTAGAGAGAAAAAATTTAACTTTCCAAGCTAAGAGCTGGGTAACCCAATTTGGGCAGATTGAATTTAAGAAAGGCAATCTGCTCCATCAGATGAGGTGCCATGCGTGAGCGCTGTGGACTAAGTATGTTTCCAGTCATACTGCGCTCACTTTGAACAGTGGTTGGCGGACATGATAGAAGCTGCTGCTCAACCCATGAGAGTGCAGGCCACACACTCTTCTTTTCATCCCAGTAGCTAAGAGGATCAACATTATGCTCAGAAGGAACTTCACAGAGGTAAAGTTTGACCATTTCAGCAGCACTACTCTCCTTTCTGCTGCTAGCCCTGTCAGATGGTCCAACTATACTGCCAAGTGCCTCTTCCCAAAACGCAGCTGCTCCACTCAGCTGTGTTGTGCTGCTTGTGGCACTGCTGCTGATGCTGCTGCTAGGGGTAGCAGACCACATCATCTCTTCCTCCTCCTGCACCTCACCCTCCTCGGACAGCATTCCCATTTTACGCTGCCAGTCACGCACCTTGTTGACCAATTGCTCCCGGTAGCTACTGAGAACATTGAATTTCAAAGCTAGCTTTCCCTTAATTCTTGGATCACAAAGGCACGCTAGCATCATTTCGGGACTCTCTTCCATTCGTTTGCGAAGGTGTACTTTTAGCAGATCCTTCAGCTTCCTGACTATGGCTGCTACGTCAGGATGTAGAGTGCCACCTTGAACAGCCTCACGGTTTTCAAGGAACACATCCATCTTGCTGCCTAGATGGGAGAACACTGGAATTACCTGGGCCAGACTGCAGTGTTTGAGCTTAAATTTTCTGTGGCATCCCTGAATGGCTTAAGGACTGCCACTAGCTGGGCGATCACTGTCCAATCCTCCCTATTCAATGGAGATGTAATCCCAATATTGTGCTCTGAGGCAAGATTATGGATTGCCCTCTGCTGCTCCAAAATCCTCTCCAGCATGTCTAACGTGGAGTTCCACCATGTACTGACATCCTGACGTAGGCAGTGTACGGGAAGACCTGACCTCTCTTGCTCTTCCCTCAAAAGTTGGCTAGCCTTAACACTATGGTGAAAGTGCCCAGCGATCTTTCTGCAGCGGGACAGAACTACTGCTGCCACATTAGTTCCTTCTGACATTGCTGCCTTGACTACAAGATGGATGATGTGGGCTGCACAGCGCACACCAACAATATGACCATCTCGCAGCGCTTTCACCATATTGGCACCTCCGTCAGTTACCACAAAACCAACTTCAACATTGGTGCCCGCCTCTGCTCCCACCCAAAGGCTAAACATTTTCCTAATCGCATGCAGAATATTTTGGGAAGTGTGCTTTTCATCCATCACTTCTGCATGGAGAAGGAATGATCGGTAGCCTGCTGCAGCAGTGTGTTGTCAAAGAAAGAAAGGCATGCTGGGCGCTAGGTGCACTCCACAAATCTGTAGTGAAATGAACACACTGACCAGCAGCCTTGGAAAGCTCCTCTTTCACTGCTGCAACACAGGACCGATACAGCGAGGGGACAATGTTCCTGCTGAAAGTGGAACGTGACGGAACTGTGTATTGTGGAGCCACAGCCGCCATCAATTGTTTGAAAGGCTCCCCTTCAATCATGGAGAAGGATGCCCCTCCAACAGCAATGAACTGACCAATAAGTCGCGTTACTTTATTGGCCTGCTGTTTGGGCATCGTTCTCTTGGAGTGGAATGCCCCAAATTCTTCCAGGGTGGGCTGGGCATGCAGTGCTCCAACCTGCCTTGGTCTCTGGCTGCCAGCACTAGCTGCTGCTATTGGCTCAGAAGCAGCTGTTGGGGTTTTACCACTGCCTGCACTACGTTTTACTTCTGCATCTTTCCCCAATAGCACAGCGTTGTGTTGAGTGCTGAGGTGATGCTTCATGCTAGCACTGGTGAAATGGCCAGACACTTTCCCTCTGCTTATTAGCTTCCCACAGTGTTTGCACTTTCCATAGCGCCCTTCTTCCACATTTTCAAAGTGCTCCCAAATTGGGGCGCGCATAGCCTTGGGGTGTGCCTTGGGTGCTGCTTGTACTGCTCGGGGTGGATGAACAGCGGCAGAACTAGTGGTGGTGGTGGTAGTGGCACTGGTGGTACTACCAGTACTGGCCATAGTGGGACTGCTAATTGCTTTAAGTCTAGCAGATTTGGTAGGTTTTGCTGCTGCTGGTGGTGGTGATGATCGCAGCGGAGAAGGTGGAGGCTCAGGGGAAAATTGTGCACTAGTCATTTGTACACTGCTCCCTGAGGAATCTGATTCCTGGCCACTAATCTCCTCTACTTCCTCTGGCTCATAGTCTAGTTCTTCATTAGCCAGATCAAATGGAATTCCTGCTAGGCTGGAGCTAAGACTGATATCGTGACTAGTAGTAGTAGTAGTGCGAGCAGGAAGAACAGACTCTACACTTGGCCTCTCAGTCTCAGGCTCCTCTGGTACCTCGCTAGCTGGATTTCCAGTACTATGTGTAGCCATCTCTCTAACTGTCTTTACAAAAATACTGTAAGGACTTGGTGGCTTGCTAGAGGTACTAGGAGGACATGGCGTGGCGGTACCGGTGGGAACAGTAGGCGCAGCACTAGTGGTGGTAGACGCGGTAGAGGTGGGGGTGGTGGTGGTGGTGGTTTTCCCTACAAAGGAATGAGATCGCTTTGGTTTGGGACCCCTCTGAGTCTTGCTGCTAATTTGGCTCTGCTTGGTACCGTGCATGCTGCTTGTGGATGGGGAAGATGATGCTTGGGGCAAAAGGCACTTCTTTTTAGTCACTGGGCTAGTACTACTTGTGCTACCCTTTAACTTTGAACGTGCTGCTGGTGCTTTAGGCTTTCCGTAAAAAACCATAGAGCTTGTAGGCCTAGCCGCACTACTACTGCCTGCTTTTGGTGCCTTTCCTTTACTTGATAATCCTTCAAGCAATGCTTCCCCAAATGATAAGCGAGAGCTTGGCCTACTTGGCCGACTAGACTGACGCAAAGGCTGCATCTTAGAACTGGCGCTGGTGGTGGTGCTGGTGGTGGTGGTGGTAGATGGAGCTTGTCCCTCCTTAGTCCCAAAAGGAGGATCCATTTCAAATTTTGTGTTGTGTGTGTAGTGTAGTGTAGTGTAGTGTTTAAAAAACTATAAAAACAAAAAAAAGGAAAAACAAATTAAAGACAAAAAAAATAGAGGAAGTTCTCTTCAGTGCTACTAAGTAAAACTATGCACTACTGCACTGTGCTGTTGTGTGCAATCTGCCAAAGTGCTAAAGTTATTTAAATTGTTAACTCAAGATTAACTATTTTATAACTAGCAGTATTTTATTTTTAATTTGAATTTACACGGGCCTAAGAGCTTAGCCTACTACTATGCTAGCCTAAAGCTATATTTCCTTACTATAAGTCTACCTCTAGGCAGACGCTCTCAAACCCACTAAGCTAAAGTGAGGTTAAATCAGATTAAGTATATGATTTCTTAATTAATATTAAGTTATATAATATTAATAGATTAGAACTAATTTACTAATATATATTATGTATTATAGATAGAAGAATATAGATTATGAATTAGAATTTAGAATTAGAATTACTTATATTATAGATTATGAATTAGAATATTATTATTTATAATATATTATAGATTAAGATTAAAGAAGATTAGAATTATTTTAGTACTACAGCTAGTAGCTTGAAGCTTTGCTTAGTACAGCTCGTCACAGTCAATTTTTCTTGAAAAGAATTAGAAATAAAATAAAATGTCACAGCAAAACAGTTAGCTTCACTGCTTGCTGCACTCACTAGCCCAACAAGTTCACTTCACTGATGGACTGAGGTGAGCAAAACACTAAGGGTACTTTTAATAAAATTGAAATAAAATGTAAAATAAATGAGAAAATCTTTGCAAAACAGTTAACGTCACTGCTTGCTGATCAAAAAAAACACAGCACTTATGCGGCTGCACTCACTAGCCCAACAAGTTCACTTCACTGATGGACTGAGGTGAGCAAAACAAATGAAATAAAATGAAAGATTAATTAAGAAAAATTGACTTGGTCTCTTACTGTTGCTAAAACAAAGCACAAACTATAGCGCTGCAGCACCAGTACTAATAAGATTAGCTGAACTATACGCTAGTAGTAATTAATTAATATTATTACTTTTATTTATAGCTAATTTAATTAACTATTAAGATAAGAAAGAATTAGAGAATTATTGATATTACTGATTTTAGATTAGACACTAGTAGATGTCTTGAATGTCTACAGTACACTCTACACTAGTATACTATTACTAACTATAACTGACAAATATATATATAATTTTATAATGAATTCAATTATTAATTATATTAATTAATATTACTGATTTTAAATTAGACACTAGTAGATGAATGTCTACAGTACACTCTACACTAGTATACTATAGTAATAATATATATATATGACTGACAAATATATATATATATAATATTATAATGAACTATTAAATTATAGATTCTATTAAATTATTATTTATAAATTCTATTTAATTTATTTAAGCAGGACAGGCAATAGGCACTAGTGCCAGCCCAGGGCAAGGGCACCCCAGTGCCACTGAGGCACTGGGTGCACTGTCAACTCAACAGCACTTACACTAAAGTTGATGACAAATTAAATTAAAAAAAATTAAATTAATCAAATTATTATTATTAAATATATTAATTAAGTAGCACTGAAGTGAGGATGAAGTACACAGTGAGAAATGGCAGGCTAAGGCTTACCAGTCTCACACAGAACAGAACAATCTCTCTCTGTAACGCTCGGATGCAGCACAGCAGTGTTGCCAAAGCAGTCACAGCGAAAAATGAATGGATCTCTCAGGCAAGCTCTGGTCTTATAAAGGCGCCTTCAGAATTAAAAAAACAGCAGCACAGGCATTGGACGAGACCCTTAGCGTGACGTCACAAGAGTGAGCTGATTGGACAGACGAGGATCAGCTCACTCCTGTTTGAAATTTTGGCGGTTGCGCGGCAAAAACGAAGACGATCACGAAGAATCTTCGATTCTTCGTGGTTGTGAGTCTTCGTCTTCGCCTACGGTTTGCCGGCACTGTATTCTGTTCTACGTTCCTTCGGAACGAACAAAAAAACGGCCTCTTCGTGCTCGTTTTCATGTTCGCCCGAAGACGAATGCACAAGTCTAATAAACACCCTCTCTAAAAATGATACACTTACACATACATACATTTACACCCTTTCTAATCACTATACACTTATACATAATACATACACACTTTCTCTAAACACTGTACACATACATAAAATGTATTAAAATTCTAAATCTTGTTTACATTTATTTTATTTTTTAAAGTAAATGAATGTCTGTTAATTTGTATATATCTCCTTTGATCTATACCTGCAGTGCAGGGTTTGCATATGATACTCAGTTGATGTCTGTGATGCCATATGTTACTTACCTGATCTATACCTGTGGGCTTTGCATGTATATTTAGTCAATTTCTATGATCCTATGTTTTCTTATTTGATCTATACCTGCAATGCAGGGTTTCCATTTGATATTCAGTTAATCTTTATGTCTTATGCGTTGTTCTCATTTGACCTTCACCTGTAATGCTGGGTTTGCATGTGGTATTCAGTTGATCACTATGTTTCCAATGTGCTTCTCATTTGATCTATTCCTGTGGGATTTGCATGTGATATTTAGTTAATCTCTATGTTTAAATGTGGATGTCATTTGATCTGAAGTTGCAATGTGGGGTATGCATGTGATATCAAGCTGATTGCTATGTTTCTATGTGGTTCTCTTTTGATCTATACCTGCAATGCGGGGGTTTGCACATGATATTATGTTGATCTCTTTGTTTCCATGCAGTTCTCATTTGAGCCACAACGGCAGTGCTGGGTTTGCATGTGATACTCATTTGATCTCTATGTTTTCATGTGGTTCTCATTTGATCTACACATGCAATGCAGGATTTGCATGTGATATTCATTTTATCTCTATGTTTCAATGTGATTCTTATTTTATGTATATCTGCAATGTGGTGTTTGCATGTGATAGTCAGTTGATCTCTATCATTCCACATGGTTCTTATCTGATCTATACCTGCAATGCAGGGTTTGCGCATGTTATTCATTTAATCTCAAATTTTCCACTTGCCTTGACATTTCTCTGCCAGTGCCACCCAGACTAAGTGTCACCTAGACCCATGATAGGGCTGGCCCTACTTATGGGCCATTTGCTTGCCTGCTGAATTAAAAGAAGACATCTGTGACGGGCACGCCATGTACCCTGACTGTGTGCGCCCGTCTGCTCTGCGATGCTTCCTGCTGGGACTGAAAGTGTTAACCACTACCAGCGCTAGACGATACTAGCGAAGCTGCTTTCAGGAACTGTTCCAGTGTCTTCCCGACTATAGCACTGCAGCTCGTCGAGGCGTAGCTGAAGACAGTGCAGAGATTGTCCTGAACAGGACAATAGGTGATATAGCGGGTCCCTGAAACATTAGACGAGACTAATGTCCAGGTGTGAGGAAGACCATAAATTATGTCCACATCTTCCTGCCCTGCCCAGACAGTCCGGTGCCACAAACTGGCGTTTTCGGAATGATCCCGAAGGAGCGGCGGCGATCCCGTGGAACCGATAGATAGCTCAGGGGCCTGAGGATATCCTGTCCAAAAGCAACTGAGGATATCCTGTCCAAAATGAAATACGGGGTGTATTTTCATGGTGTGTGGAAGGCGCAGTTTGATGGCTAATGGCGAGATGACCTCACAAATGGGATACAGGCCGATAAACCTTGGGCCTAATTTCCTTGTGAGGTTGGATACCTTGAGGTGTCTAGTAGATAGCCATACTTTCTCCCCAACTTGGTACACAGGTGCTGGGGATCGATGTGAGTCCACAAACCATTTATAACGTTGCGTATATGGTCTGTAACGGAAGGAACTGGGCTGAGAATAGGGGAACCCGGGAGCATTGATGGATGGTAACCGTAGCAGGCAAAAAATGGGGACATATTAATGGTACTATGAAAATGATTGTTATAAGCGAATTCAGCTAAAGGAAGGAACTGTGCCCAATTATCCTGCAGGTAGATAGAAAAGCAGTGTAAGTATTGCTCAAAGGTTTGGTTGGTACGATCTGTTTGTCTGTTACTTTGCGGATGGAAGGCTGTAGAGAGGCAACATTGGATATGAAGTTCTTGACAAAAGGCCCTCCAGAATTTAGAGGTGAATTGGGTCCCTCGGTCAGAGACAATGTTTTCAAGTAGCCCATGTAATCTGAAAATCTCCTGAGTGAACAAGGCCGCTGTCTCTATTGCGGAAGGAAGTCCAGCATGAGGAATGAAGTGGGCCATTTTAGTAAAACAATCCACAACAACCATCAGTGTGATGAAACCTTGAGAACGAGGTAAGCCAGTGATAAAATCCATGGAGATGTCTCCCCAAGTGTCAGGATCAAGGTGAGGAACCCGATATGCAGGAAAACCCAGCAAAGTCCAGATCAAACCAAAGGTTAAGCAGCGTAGCCGGTAACAATAGCCAGAGGGTCAGGATAGGAGACAGCAACGTAGTCAGTAACAATAGCCAAAGTTCAGGGTTGGAGATAGCAGCGTAGTCGGTATCAATAGCCAAGGGGTCAGGATTGGAGGTAGCAGCGTAGTCGGTATCAAAAAACAAAGGGTAATAACAGGGATCAGGAGAGAACAACAATGTAGCTCTTAACAGCACAATAACTGAGCACTGAATGATTCTCAGTGCTCATTTTTAAAGCTACCACCAGAGGTCGCCCTTCCCCCTGTACGTGCTGACGGTGGTGTGTGTTCCCCGCCCTCTCCATTCAGGAGTGAATAAGGAGAGGTGGGGGCGCGCGCGCTCGCTCTTTGAGACCGGCATTGTGGCAGGAGCAGTGAGAGCGGCGGCGTGGGAGCTCGTACCCGCAGTCAGCGGGTACTCAGATGAGTCACTGCGCTGGGGGTTTCTTCGTGGACCCTGACACCAAGGTCTCCCTGGGATAAGAAGTGGTTGTAGCAGACCTGAGGGTTTAGTATGTATGTCTTTAGCCCTGGTACATGTAGTAGAGGATGATACATAAGAATGGACGTCCTGTTCCAAATTGGGCCACCAGAATGAGCATTTGATTAGTTCCTTAGTAACTCAAATACCTCCATGTCCTGCAGCTGGAGATTCGTGATGCTGTAAGATCTGAAGACGGACCTCATGGCACATAAATCTTTTGGTGCAGGTAACATAATCCTTGGTGAAAGGAGAGAGTGGGTTGAGTAGGAACATTGGAGGGAGAAGAATATTTGCATAACGTGTTCCAAATAGATTAGGTTGAGGTTAAAAAATGCTTGGGCTGGAGAATGGTGCCCACTTCGTTCTCAGCAGGTGTAATCTTATCTGTCATACGGGACAAGGCGTCGGCCTTCCCATTGCGGGAACCTGGGCGGTAGGTGATGTGCAGCTGAAACCTGGTGAAGAAGAGTGCCCATTTGGCTTGTATGGGTTGCAAACATTTGGCTGTGCGCAAATCCATGATTGGATGAATAGCTCCATTGAGTAGATGTCTCCATTCCTCCAAGGCCAACAATTCCCGTTCTCCCACATTGTAGTTACATTCAGGTGGAGTCAAAGTACGTGAAAAGAAGGCCACTGGGTGTAATTGTCCGTCCTTCTCTTGACGTTGGGACAGTATAGCTCCTTCCGCTGAGTCCGAGGCTTTGACCTCCAAGGTGTATGGTTTGGAGGGTTTGGGGAGTATCAGAATAGGAGCTGGTTAATGGTAAATCTTTTCTTTAGTGCTTCGAATGCAGTTTGTGCTGCTGGAGTCCAATGAAAAACAGATCTCTTGGAGGAGCCGTAATAGGTTGGATAATACGGGAAAAGTCTCGGATAAATCTTCGATAGAAGTTGGCAAATCCGACAAAGCGTTGGACACCTTGCGGTCAGAAGAGTCCATCTTGATACAATTAGGTGATAAAAGGAATCCCAAAAATTCTACAGTAGAAGTTTCAAATATACACTTCTCTGCCTTGGCATACAATTGATGTTGACAAAGACGAGATAGTACATGTTCATGGTGAGAGGCCAAGGAGGATTAGTAAATCAGAATATCGTCAAGGTATATGATAACAAATTTGTCCAAAACATTGCGGAAGATATCATTAACGAAGTGCTGAAATGTGGCAGGTGCATTGCAGAGTCCGAATGGCATGACCAAATACTCAAAGTGACCGTACCTGGACCTAAAGGCCGTTTTCCATTCGTCTCCGCTACGTATTCGCACGAGGTTATCAGCGTGCGAATCCGTAGAGATCAGCGGAAGAGGGTAACGATTCTTAATAGTGATGTTATTTAATTCTCTGTAATCCACACATTGACGTAATTCCCCGGTCTTCTTCTTGACAAAGAAGGTGCCAGCGCCAGCAGGAGAGGTAGAGGGCCGTATAAACCCCTTGGCCAGGTTTTCATCGATATAATTTTTTAGGGTGGATAGTTCAAAAAGGAATGGATGCCCCAGGACGCAGATCTATAGGACAATCATAGGAGCGGTGAGGAGGCAGAATATCAGCATTTCTTTTTTCAAACACATCAAGGTATTGGTGATAAACACGAGGAATGATGGTGGAAAGAGAACAATCAGTGATCAGTCACAATGCGGTAGATGACAAACATTTATTAATGCAAAATATGGAAGGAAAGGCTCCCAGTTGGGATTGTGTCTACGAAGCTATGGAAGGCCCAGAATAACAGGAAACGTAGGTGCAGGGACAATGTCAAATTGCAGGAGTTCTTGAAGTTTGTAACCAATGGAGACTACCGGC
This sequence comes from Spea multiplicata, assembly GCA_009364415.1. Lineage (NCBI taxonomy): Eukaryota > Metazoa > Chordata > Amphibia > Anura > Pelobatidae > Spea > Spea multiplicata. Next base: position 11,893 of record VKOC01030223.1, read on the forward strand.
GGAATGGTTTTGTGAGTAATGGGTCCCGACTTTAGAGGGCTGCCGTCGACCAGTTGAATATGAATAGGTGTAGCTTTCTGCTGAGTGGGAACCTTCAAGAGATTTAGCTAGATCATAGTCCAGAAAACACCCGCTAGCTCTGGAATCGATCATAGCAGAAAGGTAGATAGGCCCCTTAGTCCACTGCAAGGAAAGAGATATGGATAAGTGCGGGGTACATACTTAAGGTACTAAAAGTCTTTTCTGAGTACGGATGGAGGTAATCTTACCGTCCTGTAAACGGCGGCGACTAAGACAGTCCTGGAATGAATGTCCTTGTTTAACGAAGTAGAGGCATAAATTCAACAATTGGCGTCGAGAGCCTTCTCCTCAGGTGTTAAATGCCCCCTCACTAGACCAATCTGCATCGGTTCCTCGGTGGAACTGGTTTGGAGTGGAGGTTGAAAAGGTGTAGGGAAATGGTTCATAAACGTGGTAGAAGATGTGGAACCCCGCTTGGCCTTTCTTTCTCTCAACCGACGATCAATCTGAGTGGCCAGGTGAGGAAGATCCTCCAAGGAGTTAGGAATGCCGAGACGGACAAGTTCATCTTTAAGGGTATCCGATAACCTAAGGCGGAATTGATGCAGTAAGGCTGATTCATTCCAGGACGTTTCTAAGGAGATCCGGTGAAATTCTGTTATATATTCCTAGAGGTAGAAATCCTGAAGGGGTCCTCATACATAGAGTCCAATGCTTGTCGAAATGAGGCCCAGGATTCCAAGACAGAACTTTGAGTGTGCAATAAATGATGAGCCCATAGTTGGGGTTCTTCCTGGAGTAGTGATATAACAGTATGGATCTTTACATAGTCCGTAGCATAGGTACGAGGTTTCAAGTTAAATAATCTTTGACATGAAGGGATGGAAAGTACGATATTTCTTTCTGTCACCTGAGAATTAATCTAAGAGAATTGTGCTGTGGCCCCCTCCAGAGACAATAGAGCTGGCAGGGGTAGGTTGAGCGGTGGATCCCTCGAAGATGTAGGACGCGACTGGAGCTGTTGCACCTGTTGGCGCAGCTGATCTTGACCAGACTCTAAGTGTTGGACAGACTGTGACAGCGCAGCAACCTGCTGGGTGAGGGCAGATATGGCGTCTTATAATCCTGCGGGCTTGATGTAATGTGAGGATGAGTATAAGGGAGTCTGGTATGCAGGAACAGGCAGACTTTACTTAGAAACAGCCGAAATTCAGGAAGCACCGTTTAGAAGGTCGTGCTCAAAAGTCAGGAAACAAGCCGAAGTCAGGGGCACAAGAAAAGTAGCAAAGTCCGTTAACAAGCCAAGATAGTAATCAGAATATAGGAACTCACGAAACAGCAGCCAAAAATACATCAAGCAACGAGCAGTAGCGAAGATGGAGTTTTAAATGTTCCCTGGCGAGAAGCAGAGAAAAAGGAGGTGGGGCTAGCGCGCACGCCAGCCGGCAGAGGACCGACCCGCAGGTACTCGGGTGAGTGGCTGCGGGTCGGGTTCTGACACCAGGATAGACCATCCCGTTTTGTTTTCCAGGACGGTACTGGACGGTGAAATTGTAAGGTTGCAGGGCTAGGCTCCGCCGTAGTTACCCCGACTTCCCTTGATAGCAGTTTTCGGCTGATGTAGGCTACGGGGTGCTCACTGCGGTCGGTTCCCATTTGCCTCAGTACCGCGCCCAGCTCCAATGCGGAGGCATCTGCGTGGACAGATAATCATTTGGACGGGTCAGGAGCTGGTTCGGTGCTGAGATCAAGGAGCTTTTTAATCGTTGGAAGGCGGCTTTGCACTCTGGAGACCACAGGAGTTGTCGGGGCAATTTTTTTTTGGTCAGGTCAGTCAGGGGCTTGGCTATGGTGCTGTAGTCGGGGACGAACCATCGATAATACCTGGGGTGGGCCAGTTGCCGGGTTCGGGTCATTGTCTCCCGCTGCCCACCAGGTGGCCTAGGTACGATACCTCCAAAACCCGTACACTTGTCCGGCTTCAGAGTTAGACCCGCAGCCCTGTACTACTGGGATGCCTTCAGTAGCTACCTTCTGTAGCTACTCCTCCCTCCCAGTGGCTCCGGATCAAGCCTAAGGGGTCCCGGACTTGCCTCCCATATAGTAGCTCAAAGGGGGAGTATCCGTGGACTCTTGGGGCACTTCCCGGTATGCAAACAGGGGGTGCGGCAATTACTTTTCCCAGTCCCGATGAGAGGTAGAAAACAACCGAAGTAGTTGCTTCAGGTTATAACCCATTCGTCTGGGGGTGGTAAGGGGCACCATACACGGGCTATTCGGCTGAAGGGCTCATCGATGATGGGTAGTGGGCGTAACAAGGCTTTCGTCTGACCACCCCCTTTTCCAACTCGCTGGCAGACGTCGCAGACGCTATAATATCACCGGATATCCTCTGTCAGCCCTGGCCAGAAAAAAGACCGGGTGACTCGGTGATGGGTCTGGCTTCTCCAACACGCATGATCTCTTGCCGATATTTCTGCAGCGCGACCAGCTGGTATTTGGGCACACAGATCTTTCACTGTCCCACTGTCAGTCGGTACAACCGTCCTTGGTCCCATTCAATAATATCTTCCCTTCCCCCACTTGGCTCTGCCCCTGCTCAGTCTCTATAGCCCTGTTACGCCGGGTCTTGCAAGGTCTCCTGAGCAAAATCAGCGGGGGAGGCCCAGGGCAAAGTAGGGGCAATTGGGGGAGAGTCAGGGGTGATGTCAGGGTTAATCGTACTCACCTCGGTCTTGTCCTCGAGTGCAATGCCTGCCTCACGAGGCTAAGACAAAAAGGACAATACGCTAAGGTTAAGGCTATTTTGCACTGGCCACCACGGATCTTAAAGAAGTACAAAGATTTGTAGGCTTTGCTAATTACTACCGAAAGTTCACCAGAGATTTCTCCAAACACGTGCATCCTCTCACTGCTCTTACCTTTAAAGAATACCAAGTTCACCTGGACTGATGCCGCACAGAGCACTACCTTAAGAGTAAATTTGTCCCAGTACCCATTCTCCAGATGCCCATGCATTAGAACCCTTACACCTTGGAAGTGGACGCCCCCAGCACTGCTGTAGGTGCTGTATTGTCCCAAAGGCAAGAAACAGATGGGCAGCTGCATCCAGTTGCCAACTTTTCCCGAACCCTCGCCCCAGCAGAAAAGAATTATTGTGTAGGGGAACGGGAGCTATTGGCGATCAAACTGGGCCTGCAAGAATGGCGACATATCCTTGAAGGTGCTCTGTACCCCATCACCGTATTCTCAGACCATAAGAACTTAGAATACCTACGTTCAGCCAAACGTCTACAACCCTGATTGGCGAGGTGGGCCCTGTTTTTTACCCGTTTTCAACTACACATTACTTATCGCCCGGGTCTCGGAACACAAAGGTGGATTCACTCTCCCACATCTATGACATCCCCTCTGTAATCTCTTCAGAACAAGACACTGTTTTATCTCCTGCACATTTTACTGAGGTGACCTGCACTATTTGGGACGCAGTTCACCATTGCTCTGCACGTATCGCTCTTCCAGATATTTCAGGTTTGCAGCATCATCACGGTCGCTACTACAGATCCTGCAAGCCTTGAATGACACGCCTACCGCTGGACATGGGGGAATCACGCAGACCCAAGACGTTAAAGAGTTTGTTTCTTCCTGCTCTACATGCTCTCGTGCCAAAGAAACACCCAAACGACCTACTGGTCTTTTGCAACCTCTTCCAGCCCCTTCTAAACCATGGACTGACATATCTATGGACTTTATTACTGATCTTCCACCTTTAAACCACCTGACTACCTTGATGGTGGTAGTCAACTGATTCACAAAGATGGCACACTTCATTCTGTACAGGCATCTCCCTTTAGCCTCAGAAATGGCCACTCTGTTCATTAGGGATGTTTTCTGTCTGCACGGATTACCCGATAACATTGTGTCTGACCATGGTTCTCAGTTTACCTTACGTTTTTGGAAGGCATTTTGTGAGCAACTTCATGTCCAGCATTTTCTGTCGTCAGCCCTACACTCGTTGAAACCAAACGCACTAATCAAATACTTGAACAATGTGCTACACCACTTACCTGCAGGATGACTGGAATCATTATTTACCCATGGCATACAATCAGAGGCGTATATAGGGTATGGCAGCTATGGCACGTGCCATGGGGGCCATCTCAAGGGGGTGCCGGTGAGCGGCTTTTAAATGCGTTTTTTTTTTATGCGGAGGAGAGAGAGGGGCGCCTAGCAACCTCTCGGCGCCCCTCATTCTCCTCCACAAGCCCTCTATCCCCGTTCTGGTGCCGGCATTTCATGCAGAGCACCGCAATATGCCGGCATATTGCGGCGCTCAGCAGTGAAACAGCGGGCATCAGCGAGCGGCTTTTAAACACTGATACGGAGGAGAGAGAGGGGCGCCTAGCAACCGCTCGGCACCCCTCGTTCTCCCCCGCAGAAAAAAAAGAAGACAGCGTTTAAAAGCCGCTCACTGGTGCCCGCTGCTTCACTGCTGGGCGCGAAATATGACGTCATATTACGGCGCTCAGCAGTGAAGCAGCTGGCACCAGTGAGCGGTGCAGGAAGACAGCAGCATCGCGCTCCCGTCGCTGGACTTCAAGGTGAGAG